>VUQI01012741.1:28308-43912 GCA_015106735.1 Paratilapia polleni
GTACTAGGCTACCCAATTAGCCACACTAGAATTGTTGTTCGTAAATAAAACGGACCCACTGGTTCTGCAGCAGCATTTTTAAATGCTGCCACAGTACACTGAATTTGTATTCCCCTACCTCTGCTGCAATGTCTAGTATCTCATTTCTCATGCACATGTAAGTACAATCATGTTTTGAAATATAATATCAGAGTGCTTCAGCGTCTCATTGGCATAAGTGCAAATAACCATGGTAAAATTTGAAGTAATCAAGCAGTGCTTTAGAAGGGAGAATATGTGGCCCCTCAATACACAGCGCTCTGAGAGACAACAGCATAAACTACACAGATATGACTGACTTGTCTAATCCAATTACATTTAAGAAACCGTTGTTCATTTAACATGTACATTAAGCTCCAATTTGAAGAATACTTTCTGATTAGCATACAGCAACATACAGACTAATTGTTGTGTCTGTTGATTTGTGCTGCATAACGTGATTCAAGCACTGTCAATCAAGACTGACTTCTGGACTGCCAATCACTACAAGCCCAACATGCAAATCACATGGAAACACACCCTTCAAGTATACTCTGCACAGAGTGTCCAAATCAGTATATTGAGCTCGCTTACATTTGTTTCTCCATAGTTGTATTTAACAGCCTTGACATTTACCAAAATTGATTTCTTTCACAGCCTTGCATTTGTTTGAACATACAACGGCGATGACTCTGTAATCCCATTTTAATTAGAAAGATGTAGCAAGCATGCTAAGCTCACGCGCTCTATTCCCTGCAGCGATGCCACACTGGCGAGGAATCAATCACCAAGGCACCGGTTGCCAGGGCAACGAACAGGGGGCTTCTTCACTACTGTCTAAGTGGTAAATGATTGCCAGTGTAACTCATTGGCGGATGTGAGGAGTTTTTATCTATCTGTCTGCCCCCTCCCCTCGTTGCATATCCAGCGAGTTAATTAAAAGCAGCCGACATGAAATACATTTAAATATGAGCAGGAATGAAACATACAGTACAAATTGAATTCCCACGTCAAGGGGGTTGAGGTTGGGCGGATAGGTGGGGGGGGTGGCAGAAAGGCAATAGTGAAAAATGAATATGCAGTGTGAGAGAGGTGTGAAATGAAGAAAAACATACACGCTCGAGGAGACTGGTGAATGGAACAAGAGAGGGAGGGGCGTGAAGAGGCAGGTGAATCCAGAAGACTTCAGTTTGCACATTTCTGATTTTAACTTGGACTCTTTTTCTTGAAACTCTTGAGCCAGGCACTACTCCGAGCAGACTGTTTTTGGTTGTTGTTTCACCTTAACAGCCCTTGGACTTTCATTTCAACCATGCCGCTCTCCATTTACTCAAGCAAAACAGATTTTGTTACATTATTTCTGCAAAACGTTTACCTGTAACGGTTTTAAGTGGTTATTACAATGTCTGCATATTGATACTATAAATAAAATTTATACAACTACACTATAATAATGTAATATGAGTATGTTAAATGGTAGGGCTAGTATTGTATATTTTCCATTTTAAAGAAAAATGTCCAAAAAAAACAAAGCCTGAAACCTAGGCATTTTTGGGCATTGGTACATAAATTTGAGACATGACTGCGAGTCATTTGTTTGTATTGCCATACCTGTCCTGAACATTTTAAATCATGCCCTTGACCTCACCTATATCATAAAATGGAAACTAAACTAAAACTACACAATTTTTAACCAATAAAAAATAAAGCGAAACAAGCAAACCCATGAGAAACTAATGTAAATACAAAACTATAATACATTTGGTGCCAATTAGTAATTTATGCCACCGGGATTGTCTGTGTATGGAACCAACTACTACTTTATAGTATTACCAATATTCATGAAAATTTGCATTTCTGAAATAGCGGGGAACAAGACTGCCGGAAAAGTTGATGCAGTACAACTCTGCACAGCACGGCCACCCGGCACAGGATTTGTTATTTCAACATTTCAACTTTTATAGGAGCTCATGCACAGCAGATTTTGCATTGCAAGTGAATAAATGTGAAGACAGCCACTGCTGCACAACTGCTTGTTTATACTCAGGTTCACAATGAGAAGTTTGCAGAAGGAAAACTATAAACGAGTGCATCAACAAACCAAAATCTGTCTCTAATACATAAATTGGAGTGCAACCACATCGCTGCCGCTATCTGCTACAGACATGGTCATCTTTATAATTTTGCCAAATCATCTTACATCGAGAAATATATACTATATGCTTATGTAAGAATGTGTCACACTGGCAAAACTGGAAAGAAGCTCAACCCCCATAAGTGGCATTGTACAAGCATATGTATTCCCTATGGAGAACCAAAGGTAAAATTAAACCTGCAACATTTACAAGCATGTTTATTGTCTCCCTTTAACTTTAAGACTGGTCTATTACACAAGCTAAAATCTAGACATCTATCAGGCTGCTATTGTCTATTTATCCATTCATTCTAGGTCATTAAAAGGGAGCCAATTATGCTCATTTCTAGCTCAATAATATTGCTGCCAGCAGTCTGCATGGCTAGGTGCTTGGTTTTATACACCTGTGGCCATGGGACTGAAAACACCTGAATTCAAAGACTTGGAAGTGTGGCCCAATACTTTTGTCCATATAGTGCATCTTTAACTGGGCATTTGTGTAGCCCCTCAGCCCATCCTCAGTCTGAAACAAGCAGTTGAGCACCTCTCCCTTTAATGCCACCCTGTCTTTAAGCCAGCCTTTCTTCAGACTGGCTGCCACTCCCAAACAGAAGGTTTGAAAACCAGGCGGGTGGAGCTGCTGTGCTCACAGTTAAAGGTGTCTGCCTGAGATGACCATATTAAGGATATCTGCTTTCACTGTTAGAAAACACTGTCTGAAACAGAGCATTTACTATAGAGCACTCTGAAGTCTGAGCTTTTTGTTCACCTCATTATTTTAAATTTTGACCATGTTTCAAAGGAGTATATACCGCTCTAACTGTATATATGAGAGATAGAATATGGGAAAGAATGATAGGTCCAATTTAAATCAAAATCAAGATTTTTAGCAAGCTTAAAGAGCCATGTAAGAAGAGTGCAGTAAATAGTTAGGGATTCACATAATGGTCTGTGCTCTCGTAGACAAAATGACCGGCAATGTTTTTGCAAATAGAAAACTAATCTAAGCATTGCCCCTGCCTAATTCTGTCAGTGAAAATAGCATCATTTTGCAGCACTTGAGGTGCCTTGGACCAAGCAATGACTCTCCATCAAGCTCTTTAGAGATAGAACACACATCACATTGGCCTGACAATAAAATGGTGTACACACCACTAAACTCAGGTTGTCCATCTGGCAGCAGGCACTGCCTGTCTATCCACTGGGATCATTCCTTCCTACTCTTCTGCCTCCCACTACTGTCTCTCCAATTAAAAGTTACACATCAGCCTCAAGTCTGAGCCAGACTTCCAGATGGCTGGAATGATAGAGCAAGCTTTTCTTCTGTTGCATTGTCAGTGGAGAAATCAGTTACCTGTGTGTCTATTTTCCAAAAGTGCTGTGCAGTTGGGTGGTTGGCGGCTGCTTTGGGAATTGAGCCGAGTTCTTGTGCTTAGTTAAATCTCCAAACTGTGCTCTGTACTTTCAGACACAGGAGCTTGAAGCCTGAATGAGGAACTGCAGATTTCAAATGTTAATGCTGAGCCACATTTTGTTCCCTTTTAGGTTAGATGAGATTGTTTGTTTTTCGGTTTGCTTTCAACATTTCTCCTGACATTAAAAGGGACACCCAGACTTTTGTCGAAATGTGAAGAAATGCCAGTTACAGCTCTCCATTCTGACATAATAAGCTGCACTCCCAACGTACAGTGAAGCACAAGAAGGAGAAAAAAGAAATGAGCATTTCAAGAACTCATTGCTTACATATCAAATATTTGTCTATGATACGCTGACATGAGAAGGCACCAGATCATAAGCATGTATCCAACCATCTCTAAATGCAAGTTTATTTTCTACCTAGCTTTCAGGCACTGACATACATTAAGCTTTCAGTGACCAAATATTACAGATACATGATATGATAGGTACATAAGTCTTTTTTTTTTTTTTAAACCATCACCGCATCTACCGTTTGTTATCCCACACATGTTTTAAGTGCATCTGACAAGTAAATCCCACGGCTCAGTATTTGTGCTGCTTCTTTGTGAAAATCTCCCTGTGTATGAACAAATCACATCTCTTGAGACCACAAGAATGCAGCCCTCACAAAATATAGAACCTTACTTAAACAACTGAGGACATAATCGTAGCGAGCACAGGTTGAGCAAAGACAGCATAAAGAAGAGTGCACTGTGTTGGTCTGGTCAGCATCTTCTCAGTGTAGTCATACCAAAGCCAGCAGAAAAGCATCAGTTCCAACTGTACCCTGCAGTTAACACAATCCAATGTGGGAGACAACTTATGGTTTTTGTGTATCATTATCAGGCTGGCAACCACCTGTCTCCATGATGTGCTATGCTTGGATTCTTTAATTCTTTAATAACTGTGAGTTTTGTTCCAATATAATCTGACAGGCATGTCTAATTATTAACAGATCTGCCAATAGCCCAGTTTTTTAAAGCAACATGGGACTTTAGATGAAATTCATCCAATGGTTTCTTGAACTGTTTTACAGTCAGCTGGTGCCAGGATACATTGTAACAGAACTTGAAAGCCTCAGACGATCAACTTGAATATCACTGTGGTAGATTACAAGAAAACGAAGAGAAGATGCTCATGTACATATGCAACAGATGATTTCAGGCTCTAAATTCACAGAGGTCTGAATATAAGCCTGTTTAAGAACTCCATTCCATGCAAAAAGTAAAATTAGTTTAGCTCAGTTAGGCCTCAGTCACACAGGTCTAGAGACCGGTCGGTGACCCCTTGGCAGCCTCCAGTCGCTAGGGAACAATGTGTATTCCCCAACTGGTTGGCAAGTGATTGCTGGCTGTCGCTGGGTGAAATCGGCTGTGAAGAGGGTGTTCACCAAAAACCTCCTTGTGATTGCTTTGGTCACTAGCAGATTGCTGCGTTTGCCCTTGTTTGCATGGAAGATGTCGACTTGCCTGCAAACACTCGCTAGATACCAGCCAAGTGGTAGTGAAACTTGAAAAATGTGATGCAAGCCGTAAACGGAGAAGGTTTGCCTTCAAATTAAAAGTTGTGCCTTACCACCGAAACCAACACGTTTCAAGAGGCGCAGCTTTCATTTTGAAGGCGAATGGTCATTGTTTCTGGTTCACAGTTACCGCTTAGTGAGTAGCTAGCGAGTGTTTGCAGTCCAGTCTGCATTTTCCATACAAACTATGGACAACCGCAGCAATCTGCTAGTGAGCAAATCAATCACAAGGGGGTTTTCAGTGCAGCACCATATACCTCTTTGCTACCAATTTCATGCAGCGACAGCAAGCAAGCAACCTCTAGCAACCACAAATACACATTTTTTCCTATCAACCGGTGGTTACCAAAGGGACCAGTTTTTAATCACTGTGACTGGGGCTATACACTGTTATCCAACTGAAATAACAAATGAACAAGATTAGAGTTGACACATTTAATTAATCAATGAACAGCTCAACAAAAAAGCCAAAATTTTTTCCTGTTTTTCAAATATAGAGTCTTACTGCTTTTCTTTGAATGTAGGGTAGCCAACGTTAGCTAGCTACCTTACATTGACCTATGGATTGATGTATGTTAGCTGCACTCGTCAGCGTCAGGGTCACTGTAGTCACCAATCCAGCATAGTAGTGACCAGTAATATTTTGGGTAGGTTACCACAATATCTTTTGATATAAATCTAATTAAAATTTATTTCCAATGTCAGTTTAAATGGGTGACGAAGAGACTGGTGTAATTTGGCCCCTGTATGGCAATGATATAGAAGTATGTTTGCATGCATTGCTTTACTCTGCCCTTTGCTAGCTGCTCTGAAAAAAAGTGCATGCATTTAATTGAATACCAGTCATTTTTGCAACATAAACCAGGTAATAGAAACTGGCGAGCAGCAAAAGAAAGTCTGCTGATGGGCAATTCATATAATGATATAATGTCAGGTGAAAATTATGAAAAGGTGCCTTCCAATGCAATGCTTTTGATGACTGAGCTAACAGATCACCAAAACCCAACCAAAAAAGAAAAATAAGAACAGACCCCAGTTATATAACAACTTAAAATCTTCCAGAACTAATAGGAAGTAAGGTCACATAGTGATTAAAAAATGTGTTTCTTTTCACCTTTACCACATTTTTAGAGTCACAAATCAATACAAGCCACCATATTGGCATTCAACAGGGTCACCACTCAATGATCTATTTGTGTCTTTTTCTCCTCTGTCAAGCTCATTACCAGCCAAATGTGAGCTGAGGGTGAACTCTGTGGCTAGGCCTCAAGTATGTGCCCCTAATAAGTGCTAAAGCAGTGTGCTGGGCAGTGGGGGAGAATGCAAGGTGATAATTGAGAGCGCAATAGTCCCTTACAGTATGAGCACCCTTTGTGTTAAATGTAGCCAGGCACATTGGGGGTCCAAAGTGAGCAGCATATCATATAACAGTCCTTCAAAATATACTCCATGAGCATTATATATGAAAGAGGTAATTCCACTGAAGACATGATTACAGAAAATTTCCACCCAATTTCAATCTTACATTCACTGAGTTATAGGTTATAATTTATTTCCACCAGAAATAGTACAACATGTTTAACCTTGAATCCTGGAAATCTTAGAAGAGCACTTTATAAAAGCATTTCTAAGAACACTCTCTTGCTGTTGGTCAGAACAGGACTTACAGACAGTGGTCTAAAAATACCAGGATCAATGGAAGTGGAGCAGCACTGGCAAAGAAGACTACCTTGAAGGCAACAGCCAAATTGGCTGGATTTAAATCACTTACAGTTTTTGCCTTTAATGAGCAGAGTTTTGGACCTTGTAATCATTCTGTGCACATCCATATATAAAAGTGTGTTTATACACTTTGTTAAAAGTAAAGTAACTGTCACATATCAAACCTGGGACAATACAGCATTCCACTATATGGGAAGTGATTGTTTTCTGTGCTAAGGACAAAATATAACAAATGTGCCATCTGTCAGCTGAAGGTCAGGAAGAGTGCATACACAATAAAGAGAAAATGTTTGAAACAAGGTTCAGTGGGGGTCCTCAGGTCATTTTTAACATAGGACCCCT
The DNA here is from genome assembly GCA_015106735.1 of Paratilapia polleni. NCBI lineage: Eukaryota > Metazoa > Chordata > Actinopteri > Cichliformes > Cichlidae > Paratilapia > Paratilapia polleni. The sequence continues at coordinate 35,505 of VUQI01012741.1, forward strand.
TTTCAGGTTAGTCAGCTATGATGATCCTTGCATTAATGACATCATCATCATCAGTGACTAGAATTGCTACTATAACACAAAGATTTTAAATGAATCACAATCACAAGTACTGTGGAACTTATTTCAATACAGATGTTTTGTAACAATCTCAAAGCTGCACCTCCCACTCTATAAGTATTCAAAAATGGCTTTGATGTTGAAAAATTGATATACTAAGAATATGAGTAATATGAGTTTGGAAGAAATTAATTACTCTGTCTTTTGACAGACTGCATTTGAATTAGTCAATTACACTGAGGTAAATTTTCTATTATGTTCTGTACCGATATAACCTTCTGCAGGAAGAAGTCAAACCTGGGACAATGCAGGAATAAATCTTTTGGGAAACTATGCTCATGTCTCAAGTGTAAAATATAATAAAAATAAGAACATATCTATGCAGAGGTAAATTGAACATTTAGGAATATTTACATACAACATGCCCCTGAATTCCTCCACATGCAGCTAAACAAAAATTCACCTTGTATTGTATTACCAGACCTTTACATGTTTCTAAACATGACTGAATAGCTACACAATGTTAAGCAGAAATGCTGACAGCTAGTAGGAGGAAAACCATATGCAAAAAAAGTTATGTTAAAATATATAAACCACACATGCAATGATACTAGGAATCCATTTCAACTGAAAAATCAATGTAACAATGTAACAACCTCAATTATATCTTGCACACAGGGAGCTCGGACTATTTTGGGGGGCAGATAATCTTGAATGAATAGATCAAAGTGAAGGAAGTAAACTGAGTCCACAAAGTTTTGTCACTGAGCTTGCTTGCATCTGAAATCTTAACTACAGTACGTTATTAAATTGATCTTTCAGTAAACCACACTCTTAAAGAACAACTGCCTAATCATAGCTAAGCAACAACACCTAGGAATGACAGACCCCCTAGTGTGTCTCAATTTGGTTACTGCTTTTAGAGCACTTTCATTTAGTCCACTATGAACTTGTGTAGTGTGTGAATTTTAACAGGGTAGCACTGTCTCAAATCGAACATACTGAACAAATCAAACATAATGACCTTCCTGAAAGTGATGTTTTCAATACATGGCTGTCACTGTCAGGCTAGCTACTGCATTTTGTGAACATCTGCAAATTGTGCTTCTGAACAAACATAATTAATGCTTCTACAATGAAGGTGACAATTTAACATGCTCACCGGACACTTCATTAGGTACACCTTGCTAGTACCGGGTTGGACCCCCTTTTGCCTTCAGAACTGCCTTAATTCTTCATGGCACAGATTCAACAAGGTGCTGGAAACATTCCTCAGAGATTTTGGTCCATATTGACATGACAGCATCACACAGTTGCTGCAGATTTGATGTGAATCTCCCGTTCCACCACATCCCAAAGGTGTTCTGTTGGATTGAGATCTGGTGACTGTGGAGGCCATTTGAGTACAGTGAACTCACTGACATGTTCAAGAAACCAGTTTGAGATGATTTGAGGCTTGTGAAATGGTGCATTATCTTGCTGGAAGCAGCCATCAGAAGATGGATACACTGTGGTCATAAAGGGATGGACATGGTCAGCAACAATACTCGGGTAGGTGGTGGTGTTTAAATGATGCTCAGTTGGTACTAAGGGGCCCAAAATGTGCCAAGGAAATATCCCCCACACCATCACACCACCAGCAGCCTGAACCATTGATACAAGGCATGATGGATCCATATTTTCATTTGAATGTCTCAGCAAAAAATCATCACTCATCAGACCAGGCAACGTTTTTACAATCTTCTATTGTCCAATTTTGGTGAGCCCATGTGAATTGTAGCCTCAGTTTCCTGTTCTTAGCTGACAGGAGTGGAAGGTGCGTTAAGGAGCAGCTGAACAGGTGTACCTAACAAAGTGGCTGGTGAGTGTACATCGTAACACATTTAATATGTGATTTGAACTGCAATGCCTGACAAAAAAAAAAAATCTGCCACTGCTAGCTAGCTAGTGCTGATGAAAATTGTTTGATGGTCCCTCTCTTTCTGCTGCATAGCCAAGACGGTGACTATTGATGCTGAGAAGTGTTCAGCGTTCCACTCTCAACTTTGTGTCATGAGAACACTATCTAGTTACTTGTAAAGCATTTCATGTGGCCTTACTTGATGGTCTAAATGCACTTATGTGCTTAAAATTGCAAATGTAAGTATGGAAGCACGCAATCTGAGATAGAACACAAGTTCTGGGTTCTTTGTTCATGTGGCTGTAGTAAAAATAATACTTAAATTGAAACTTATTTAAATTATTTAAATGGTAGTGTCTTCTTCATTAGAGTTTCCAAATCAAAAAAACACAGCAGCAAAATTATAAAGAAAGGACAGAACAATGTATTTATCTGCTCTAATGTAACGTGCTGTCATTAGCATATTCAGCTACCTATCCTCCTTAGGCACTTACAGTCCCCAAACAGAACTGCAGTGCTGTTAATAGTAAACCATGCCTTTTTTCTTTGTTCTTTTGTGCTGTTTTGCTCTCTGTTTAACAGACTTGGTTCAAAACTGCACTGAAAACAGAAAAAACCTTTATCTAACCTTAGCAGAAAGACACAAATTGAGGTAATCATTATTACCAAATCAAATCATTTCATACTGCAAATAATGTACTACCACTTTTAAATCACAGGTATTTACAGTACTTTTCTCCCAGAATAGCAAAATGCCTTTGTTGTGCCAGCAAACAAGGGAGGTCAAAGCAAAGTCATTTATCTCTGTTGAGTTGGAAATTAACTTCTGCCTCCAAGCAATTCGACCTAGTAAGAACCCTGCTATGCTGCTGATCTCTCAGGCGACATGTGTGTGTGGCAAAAATAGCATGGTGGAGGGTGCATAACTTCAGCCGATTAGTATCACATTGTTGATATGACATAACCAAGAAACAACAAGACAGTCTTTTAGACATTTAAACTGTGGGATGAAGTGTGAGGGTATGGGTCATTATTCCTGTTTTCTTACAACTCACCCAATGTAAATGTGTTGCTGGATTTCCTGTACATATATAAAACAAACTGCTGTCCTACAAGAACCTTAGGGCTAACTAAAGTTTACTAGTAAACATACAGGCAAAAACCACTGAATACTGCTCCATGTATGGTCGGATTAAAAAGTGGAGTCAGTGCGTGACAGTAACTGACTTTACTGTGCACACACAGATGTAAAATGTGTATTTATACAGTTATATCTTTTATATGTTATATAACTTATATACTGTGTATATAAGAGAAAAGTGCTGCTTCTAAAGATATCTCTGAAAAGCCTAGACAGCACTTCTTGGTATAAAAAAAAAAAAAAATCAATAAAGTATGTCTGTGGTTTCCTGTTGAGACTTTAAAAATTACAAGAAACTAAAAGCTCTGCAAAAAGAATGCTTTCACAAATCAGAAAATTATAAAAATACACATGGGGACTGCCAACTCACAATTTTCTGAATTACTTATAGAGGATACACAAAGAATTCTGCTCATTGTAGGTTTAAGAGAAGATGGACAAACCTCTTGATTCTCTGTTTACAATCTGATCATATGCTTAAAGTTCTACATAGTTTACATGGTCAAGTGTAAAAATGTCCCTAAAGGTGTAGCCAATCTGATCTAACACTCCAAGACTCAGAACTGCAAATTCTTCAAAAAGACTAAAGTTCTTCTTCTGGGATTCCATATTATTAGTGTTATTCCCATAAATTAATGCCTTAAAATGGCTCAGATGTAACCCTACACATTTGGCTAATTTAGTGTGCACAGGTCTATGACCGTGCCTGCAGCCTGCCCTCATTCTCTCACTTCCAAATCTACCAGCTACATGGAGGGAGCACCTGTGATGGTCCACACTACTGATTTTTTTTTTTTTTTTTTAGGTAGGAGAAGAAAACCACAGTGCTCAGTTTTTAAATCAGGACGTCCAGATACAGAGAAGGTGCTCTTCACTTGTTGGGAAACATTTGTTTTCAGTTACAGTAACTTAACAAGTTCTCATCAAGATCAACATCAGGAAGTTGAGTGGGCCATCTACCAATCACAAGGTCCAGTCCCAAAATTGTCCTTAGTGGATCCATCGGTGTGAGTGTGCATACAATAAAAGCATTGTATCAATGTGTGTGTGAACAATGCTTTGAGTACTCAGTCAGAGTAGAAAAATGCTATATAAATCAGTCCATTTACATGAAGAGCATGAACTAGATTGCAATATAATAATATAAGTTACCCCTTAACCCAAAGGATAGCAGGACTGTTTCCTGTTATTGGTTATGTATGATTCACTGGCTGTCTGAATTCAGGTTTTTGAGACCATCCCTGGTTCACTGCAGTTTGTGGCACTGACTGCCTGCTTTGCTGTTATTCAACCCCCTACCTGGACTACAAACTCTTTGAAAGAAATCTGTTATTCCCATTCTTCAGTTACAATAGTATAGCTCATCTCCAAAACCCTGCAACTCTGCAACTCAACTGCAGTAAGAATTTGCCTTAAAGCAGCTGATATTATGCTTAACATTCAGGAACAAACTAAACTAAATCAACCTGTAGTTTAAGGTTTAAAGGATTTTACGTATCTACCATTTTCTGTCATCCAGGTCTCATTTCTCAGTGTCAGTACAACTACAGAGTTTGACATCAAAAACTTGCATACTGTAGCTTTAAGATATCACTAGTTGTTGTGGCTTTTGTCTGCTCGTCCACTTTACAGCTCGCAAGCCTGAAGAGATCAATTTTCTGAGCTTTGCTGCCTTTTGTGTGGCCTCTGAGATTGCGTTAGAGGGGATAATTGTTGTCTCCCATACATTCATACTAGCTGTAGGGACCTACCTGTAAAAGTACACGCAATGCAGTGCAGGAAAATCAATACAACCACGCTAATTGGGCTCTCAGCTAGGAGTCAGGAAATGGCTGCAACTCACACCCATTTGTACAACCCAAAGATGATGAAGAGCAAAACTGAATGTGACGTACTAGACAGTGCACCTCTTAGTTACCAATAAAAAAAAAAAAAAAAAAAAGTTTTACGATTTAACTGCTTCCCATCTCAGCGTCAGATCAAATTTAAGTCTCTTCATAAAATTTACAATATTCACACGGTTTATTCACCATGAATCAACATATTTATTACACTGTAACGACCTATTCTACTTTGCTACACAATCCCAGGTCTCTTGTGTACAGACAGAAAATTTTACTTCCTTACTTTAGGAAAATAACAGTATCTAATCTACTTAGCATATTGAATGCTCTCATCATCTTACAACCCCTTGGATTACTTCCACACCTTCCTCGTTGGTATTATGTTAAACATGATGTCCTACAGATGAATTAAATAAACCAAACAAATCCCCTAAGAACAGAAAATTAAACTGATAAATACATCTCAGTGATGGGGGACATGGCTGTAACTGAGAACATAATGAAAACAATGGCAGAACATTGCAAAACCAAGTGTAAGATCCTAATTAAGTCCCCCAACCAGGCTGTGACAGTGTCTATATCTATATAGGTATAGAAGATATGGTCTGTTATGTTTATAATGTTGCTCCTATATATAGCTTGTGCTATATTTGAATCTTTAATACTACAGCCAGTACAGTATCTAGGGTTTGGTCATCAATAACAAAGCAATATTTTTCTTAATATCTGTCTGTATTGAAAAGGTTTTACATTGAAAACAAAAATAGCCAAAAACCTCAACTGTTTGAGCTCTTCCTCCCCAGAGTCCAGTCCAGGCTGTATTTGTTATAAAAACACATCATCTGGGGCCATTTTGAGAAGGTTGCCAAGCATTGCACACTCGCTAAAGAGGGCGCCTACTACTGCTATGTTGGATTTGTTGTGCTTCTATTCTCTTGCAATGAATTGGGTAGATCTGCAGAATTTTTGGAACAGGTTCAACAACATCAGTGGTACTGACTCTGATTTATGATTTATGGTTATTATTTATTCTCATATTTAGAGTTTTGATCAGGTGGAAGTGCATATTTAATTTATAAATTCACTGATAATAAGAAAAAAAGGAAACTTATTGAATTTCAGAATTCTCCCACCTGTTTCTCATCCATAGAGACCATGGTTTTAATCTTGAAGTTTTGCAGCTGATCCCGAATAAATGTGAGGATTTTTTTTTTTCCCTGGGTAGAAACTGTAAACAATGCCCTTGGGGTTTAGGGGTAAAAGTCCAAACACAAACACTCACACAATAAATGAAATACACTTTCAAAATTTAAAAAATTTGGAAGTACTTGTAATGGAGCTATGTGATCACATCAAAAAGTAAACAAGACAATACACTATATTGCCAAAAGTATTCGCTCGTCTGCCTTCACACACATATGAACTTGAGTGACATCCCATTCTTAATCCATAGGGTTTTATATGATGTCGGCCCACCCTTTGCAGCTACAACAGCTTCAACTCTTCTGGGAAGGCTTTCCACAAGGTTTAGGAGTGTGCTTATGGGAATATTTGACCATTCTTCCAGAAGCACATTTGTGAGGTCAGACACTGATGTTGGACGAGAAGACCTGGCTCGCAGTCTCCACTCTAATTCATCCCAAAGGTGTTCTATCAGGTTGAGGTCAGGACTCTGTGCAGGCCAGTCAAGTTCTTTCACACTTGACTGGCCTGCACAGAGTGAGTGAATACTTTTGGCAGTATAGTGTAAATGTTCTATACCAACATACAGTTCCCAATAGTCTGGGCTATAGACACAGAATGGTACTAAAACTGTATGTAATTCCTAATAAAGCTTGGTAAGTAATGGTAAGCTTGGTACTTTATGTTCATGTTGTATATGACATAGAGTAGAATGCACATATCTTGTTTGTTTGTAAATGAGCCACCCTCACCAGAATAAATTTAAAGGTTTTAGCAGCTATGAAAGAACCAAGAAATTGCCCGACATCCCTAATTTTCTAAATCTAAAGAAAACCGGCAAAATGACTTGCTGTTGGCTGCCTTTGTGCATACACTGTATGTTGGCTTCTGTGTTTGGGATTGTTTCTCTCCCTCTCTCTCTCCCTCTCTCCCTCACTCTCTTTCAGACTCTGAATCAGCAGGTCCCTTTGGTAAACAAGGCAGAGTGATTGTTGGATTTGCATATTCCTGAATAAATTATATTTCATTTCTGCGATAAGCAGTGCACTACTGTTTGGTAGCTTTTCCTCCTCCTTTTTTGCCTGCTCTCAACACCATTCACACATGCTGCCACGAATTAACCCTGATCATGAGGGACCATGGCCAGTAAGAAAGTGCTGCTCAAAATTCATGTTTTCGGCAGTAGCAAAACCATGCCACTGGCCCCTGGTGGGGCCCAGACTGCCAACTACGTGTATGGTTAATCAGGGCTGATAATGATTCATGCCCATGTCTGCCACCAAGGAGAAAGATGGGAGCCACACTCAATGGTGTGAGATGGGGCTAGAAAGCTAGGGAGGAAAGGAGGAGGAGAGGAGGTGGAGATTAAAGAGATTGGAGCTACAGAGTATTAAGACAGTTGGAGATGGAGGTGGAGAGAGAAATGGGAAGATAAGTACAGTAGTGGAGAGGAGATGACTCCCAAAGAGGAGTCTAAGAAGGAAGGCAATGAAGGAATGCAAAAGATGTCTGATCCACTGGATGAGGCTGTTTAATGTGGGAGCAAATTGCTATTTCGTGTGGGTATGTGTGTACATGTGTGCAGCCAGACCGGCATATGGACATGAGTGCATATTCACAAAACTGTGTCTAATGGGGCTGGGGGTATGAGGTTCTTCATATGAACACATCTACAGACTGTAACCCCTTTTTAATTACAGCCCTGGCATGCTGAAGAAGCGACCATGAGGGAAGAAAAAAAAAAAAACAACATCCATTAAAACCGCATGTAGGCCTCAGCCCCCCACCCCACCCCCACCCAACCACCACATCAGTTCAGCTGATGGCTGCTTTTTTTCCTTCTCCCCCTGATTCCCCTCACTTCCTTAGGAGAATTGGGCTGGTGGTATTTTGGCTGTGAAAAGAAAACCGTTGGACGGCAGGGGCATGAATATTCCAAATGACTAATGTTGCACATGCTTATTTTTGACATATCTGGCTTCCGCAGGGAAATAAAACACTTCTAATGCAGGGGGACCATCTGTTATCTGTTGCTGGTGTTTCAGAGCAGGCGGATTCAGTGCACGCTCTCGCTCGTGCGTGCACGCACACACGTAAAAATACACACAGGCGTACAGATACAGGCGCAGGCACACGGGCAGACAGATCGACACATTCTCACGCAGCGGGAGGCGTACGTAGCCGGTAAGACACATGCGCACACACATGTACTACCAGCAGAATCCGTCGGGAGCATGCACAACAGACACGCTCTAAACTCCTATACAAATTGAACACTCCTTTT
>VUQI01012741.1:43932-64463 GCA_015106735.1 Paratilapia polleni
AATATTTAACCCCCCCTTTTTTTTTTTTTTTTTTTTTTATTTAGTGTGTTTGTCAAATGTGCTGTTAATCACTGGGTGTAGGTGACTGGGAATGCACACAGTTTTTTATACTAGCCATAAATACTTGGGCCTGTCTCTTTTCAGCAGCTGGAGCAGGATAATATGCTGGTGGTGTGAAGGGGGGAATAGAGTAGATGCACTAGATTCTCTCTTAGATTGGTTTGAAACTATGGCCAAAGTAATAGTTGCAGGAGGTATGGTAAACAAAGCTCTCTCATGCATGGATTACCTGCTTGTTATTTTCGGATAATAGCTTCTGGGTATGCCATAATACTCCAGGTCAAGCAATAAAAAGTTTTGGATAGCTAAATTTGCTGTAGAATTGCCTGTGCTGGTGCAGATTTACAATAAAATAATGTTTTTGAGTCGACAGTATACGTAAAATTCCCAAGACTTTATATAAGGTATAACATAACTATTCAACTCATCCAACTGCACCACAGGTCGTGTTAAAGGTACTGTGTATTTTTTGTAAATAAACCTAAAACTCATGAAAATATTGTAAAATTGCACTATATTACCATCAATGACCAGAAACATTAAGTACTAAAAAAAACAAGCTAGAAATGAATACATGAATGCCATAGAGTGCATATAAAGGATGACAGGACCCATTGTGATGTCATTTATTTACCCTGTTGGAAGCTGTGCGTGAGACATTTAGGCCTTGGCCATCGTGTTTTTTACAACCAGAAGTGAGCATATTTGAGGTTTCCATGTTGTTATTAGATAACGCCTATTAGCATTATTAACAAGGTGCATCGCACAGACAGATACCAGCTAATTAGTGCAAACATACTGATTAATTTCACTCTTTTTTGGACAAGCTGTACAATTCACCAAACAACAAGCCATATCATGGCACACTAAGTGCAAAACCTTATTTGTCATCTGTAGGCTAGAGTGACACAGCTGCAAAACTGGTACAACACAAAGATGTTTGCAGGGTAGGTTAGCAGAACACAAATATGACATATGCACAGACAATAGTAAGTACCCCATGGATGGGCATTTTCTGAACTTCCATAATGGTAGCCCATCTATACTACAAGCTTTTGGAGATGCATTTGTCTTGTCTGTGACTGATGCTGTTGCATGTTACTTGCATGTAGTGTTTCATATAAAACTGATAAATATTGTGGGCTTAGTACTGACACCATTTGGACTCTACACCTGATCCAGCTTTTGAGGATTCCTATTGGCTGTGCATCACTGCTGTAATATTAAGCTGCTTCCACACTATAAGCAATTCGCTCGTCATGCATCGGCTTGAAGCTGACGGCTGGTTGCTTCAGGACATTCCAGGCTTGGGTTACCTAGGTAACCCTCTAATGTACATATTACCAGGTCATATGTCAATCAAGGGTATGCTGCGCTCTCATTGGTAGCTGCTTTAATCGTTCATCTGGAAGCTCAGGAATTTTAGTTTATTGTGTGTCCCGCCCCCTCGATATCGCCAGCGATTACTTTGCCTGTAGTCGCTTGAAGTCACTGAATGTCATTGACTTTCTATGGTCTCTGGTCACCACATCGCTGTGAATTGCTTCCAGTGTGGATGCAGCTTTAAACTCTCACTCCAGGTGGAAGTTTACCATTTGTGTAACACCACAGGTGGAAGTTTCCTATTGGTGGAACACCGCTAGAAAAGATCCAGTGTTTTCATGGAATCTGTTTAACTCCCTGATGAAGGCTTGCGTGCCGAAACGCGTCTGAGTTTTTTAAGTTGAACATGACCATGCCATGAGAATAAAGCTATTTTAAACTTCATTTATAAAGAGGGTGCCTTGGAGCTTTTTGATGTTTTAGCTTATATGTATCCCTTCCAAAGAGCACCTCAAACAAAGACAATTTGAATCCAAGAAGCACCCCTTCTCAAAAAACCTGTTCAACCCGTATTATTTATCTGATCACAGCATTAAAAATGTTCCAAAAGGCACCAACACCACAAACATGATCGAGACCTCCATCTCAGTCATTCGAGTTAGCTGAGGTGACAGCGGACAGCCAGTAGCTAAAGCCAGCTGTACCAGCATCCACCTGCACATGCATACCTGTTAGCGTTAATACAATTTAAACAAGTGAGAAATATAAAAATGTATCCCCTGTAAAGTTGTCATGAAGGGGAAAAAAATCTATATAAACCGTGCCTTGACATCCTTATTTCTGCTCTGAAGTTGGCCATTTTAACATGGGCGTCATTTGGGATTGACTTTTGGAGACAACCTCAAGTGCTCATTAGAGGAACTGCAGTTTTTGGCACTTGCATGTTGAGGTTGCCACTTGATGAATACACCTTTTCCTATTAAAACGTTAAAAACTTGTCATGTGTAACTTTCTTCCAAAACAGTCATTTTAGTCAATGACTAAAATTAATTAGGGTCAACTCATACTACCAAATCTCCATCTGCTTTAAAAAACAAACAAACAGTTAACTGCACGTGTTGCTGCAAGTTGTCAGTCTCATGGGTCCACCAAAGGTAACATTACATTATACTGTTACGGTGGTTATTTTGACTTATTTAGTAAGTAATCCAGTTGTCCTAACAGTGTCCTCTCCTTTAGGTGAGCCCTTTTTGTGATGAACAAGCATTTGTGTTCTATCATTAGACACTGTGCAAATTCTCTAAACACAATGCAATTACACACACCCAGTAGTTGATCCACTGTGGATACCTTGTTAAAATGGTATGGCTCTAGCATCAGACAAAATAAGCACACAAACCTCTCAGCTATTGCGTTGAGGGTACAATCAAACACAAAAAAAAGATTAATTAAATTTGAGAAATCAACACGCATACAGTACTTATTGGCTTATTACTTATCTCGTGGCTATTTTGTCATGAATTTTAAAAAAAGAGGGGTTTGAAACTGGGAAGGGAGGGTGGGGTCACTAGAGCACTGGTAAGGTTTAATAACTTACCTCTGTCAGCTGCCTTTAAGTGGGAATCTTCACTCGAAAGACTGCCTGGAGCACCATGTGTGTCTTTGATCTACAAGCACATAATGGAAGCAGAGAGGGGAGAGAAAACAAGGTCAAAGATCTATACACTTGTAAGACCTTGGGTATCACCTGCATTAATGTATAAGGCGACAACAAAGGCGCCCGTGAATGTGTGTGTGAGACAAAGAGAGTGATTTTTAAAGATCATTCCAGCTCAGGTCCATGACTCAAATATGCACCTCCCACCAGACAGTCAAGACACTTGATGTTTCAAAATACACGGTTCCTTTCTGTGCTCGAAGAGGCTCCCAGGAGCCTTTGAAAGGCAGTTTAATGATGAAAGACAACATGGCTGGATGCAAGTGTTCTGTTTTAGATCGCAGGGGAAAAACAGGAAAAACCAAAACAATTTTGGGTCTTTAATTTTCCTTTAAAGATGCCACATTCATTTCTATAGATCCAATCCACACTGAGGAGCCTCACCTTGTGGAAGGTAGGAGTAGATACAGCAATCACCTAATCCCTCCTAGAGTAAATATTTTGCAGTATTAAGCTGTAGCAGCAAAACATATAAATGTGAAATCTCAAAATATTTATGTTTATCTGTAGCTGGGAATCTACCTGCGGTTAGAAAATGTGTTATTTCAGTTGTGCTGTATTCTGTTGTTGATGCTTGTAGGCATTCTGTACTAAAAAAGAACATTTTGCAAAACATGCACTCGTTCTGTAGCTTTCATGTTATTGAGGAGGACTAAATATGACAAGATTCCCACATATGGGACAGAGGAAATATAGGTCTGATTTGATGACTTGTCGCATGCTGCATGCTGTCACAATTTCTTCTTTCACTGGAAACCAGACTGTAAACTCAACTGTGCAAGTGAGAGGCGTTGCCAAATGCAATGTGACTCACTACCTCTGAGAACAAAAACCTGCTTAAGATCACTGTGACATCGCATGCAGTGTTTGCAGTTCTGAATATTTCTGACAGATTGGACTGAATACAAATGTGAAAATTGTCATGCAAAAAAGAAAAAAAAACCTTAGGAGAACATGTCACCGAGTAACTCTGTTTGACAAGCGTTTTAAAGAAACAACACACAATGTTACTTCCATGAAGCTTTGTGAGCTCAGGTTCTGAAATCTTCACATCTGCAAGGGAATTTCTACTGAACATATTCTATTGAAATTATATTATTTTCCGTATTAGAATTGCGCAGGAATAACATAAAGTGGGCACCACAGACTGTAAAAACAGACACCACAGACTATTTTGAAGCCCCAATTACAGCTTTAGTCCCACCATCTTGGTTATTTGCAGCCAGAAGTGACCATATTTAGACAAGACAGTGGAGTGCTAAACTATCTGCAAACGCTCATGAGCTTGGTTAATGAGGTATAACCAAAGACTCTGTAGGTGCCTTACACAGGCATAGATACCTTCTTATTACTGTTATTAATTAACATACTAATAAAATTCACTCACCAAAACTGAAGCACAAAGTTCTTGGACAGTCTGTTAGTACAATCAACAGCACTGCAAGCCACATTACTTGTCAGATAGCGGCATTAAAAATGCTCCAAAAGGTACAAACACGGTCAGGAGGTCCAGTTCAGCGACTCCAATTAGATGAAGTGAAGCCTAGCAGACAGCAAGTGGTTTAGTCAGCACCAACCTGTCACTCATAGCGACCACACCACAAATAAAGCACAGGCTTTAACCCTTAACAGGTGATTTATTAACAAAAATCTGTTTTTTGTACAGTTGTTATGACTCCAGACACCAACACCAGTCAACGACATGCTGTTGCAACGGTTAGCACTGTCGCCTCACAGCAAGCAGGTTTTGGGTTCGAACCTCCTGGTCGGCAAGGGGCCTTTCTTGGTGGAGTTTGAATGTTCTCCCAGTGCCTGCGTGGGTTTACTCCGGGTACTCTGACTTCCGCCCCCCACAGTCCAAAGACAAGCATGTGAGGTTAACTGGTGACTGCACATTGGCTGTAAGTATGAATGTAAGAGTGGGTCATTTTCTGTCTCTATTTGGCCTGTAATGGGCTGACAACCTGAACATCATAGACAGTATAAAAGACATGTAGCTAATGTGACATCACCCGTTGGTTTCTGAAGTCCTGTTGTGAAGCCTCGAGGTGAGCATTTCTGCCATCACCATCTTGGTTGCAAAAAAAAAAAAAAGGGATGTGAGAAGGGGCAGGTCTGACTGTGAAACTATATGCTCATTGGCTAATGACTTGTGAATGACAAGTTGTTAGCCAATGAGAGTGTGGTTTCATAATCCTCCATTTTGAAACATAGTATGACCAAGATTTACAAAACAGACTTAATTTTTTATTCTACATAACACAAAATGAGTGACTGAGCCTGTAAACTCAGCAGGAAAGTGAGAAAGCCATTTTCCCATAGACTTCTATATGACCAGAAGTGTTTGTACAACCACAGCTATCGCCATCTGGTGGTCATTAGTTAGAATGTAGGTTTTCAGGCCCTTCCGCGTTGGCTTCGTTTTTCCGACCCAAAAGCTACGTCCATGTTTTATACTGTCAGTGACTGGGATAGATTCCAGCCCCTCCCCATGACCCTAGGATCAGCAAGCAGTTAAGCAAATGGATGGATCAAAACTGCTTATTCACGCAGACTGTAAAGTTGAGCATTTTATCATGCACTTTCAGAGCCAGCCTCTAGTGGCTTTTCGATGAACTGCAGTTTTGACAACATGTTTGCTTCCTTTTTTAAGACCATGACATACCAAAGCATTCACATACAAATGTCAGTATAAAAGAAAAAATACAAGAAATCTACTACAGGAAGGATAAAAAGACTTCTGTGACATAGTAGCCTATCCAGCTCACATTCTATCTGAATTCACAGGTTATTGTCCATAAGACGAAAAATATGACCTTGACCTTAAGCTCAGACCCATTGAAGACCCATTAGGTGCTCATTGTGTGTAAGTTTGATTAAATTTTGACTAATACTGTACGAGAAGTAGCAACTCTTGTGAAGTGTGGACAGACAGACGCACGGATGGACGACGGACACCATGCCAGTGGCGTGAGCTCATCCAGGCATGGATGTAGATTTTTAGCTAAAAATCACAAATCTCAGTGAAGTGCATCAGTAATTCAAGGAGATAGTAGCTGATGCATTTATTATCAACACTTTCCAAACAGGTTAATCAACAAAGTTTTCTCATTATGTTAACAGAAAACATAATCCAGTCACTATTATGGTTATTTTAGGTGTATGTAAACACATTTTCTAAAGAGGCACAGTTGAAAACACACAATAGCTGGTTTAAAATAATTTGTTAGAATGGTTCATTATACAAAAGGTGAGGAGAATTTAAAGTTCAGAATTCGAAATGCAGCACATGTTGACTAAGATTATCAGAATTAAAAGTTAATATACACAATACAATCAGCTATATGAGAAAAAATATATATATTTATGCATGCTTGCTAATATGTAGTACACAATATAAATTACATAACATACAGTAACTATGATTTTGCTAATTAGTATCCATGTCTCGAAGAACAGCAACAAGATAACTTGGAATATATCAATGTATGCTTTATTCTTATTTAACCTCTAATATGAGATGCAATCCCTTTTTTGTTTGTTTTTATTTAACCATTTTAAGAAATCCAGATAGTTCGCTGGCGTTATAAATGAGCAACCTTGACAATTGTCAAGGTTCACTTAGCCACAATAGCCTCAACAAGAAAAGTTTCCTGCACGTAACGTGGTACTACAAATAATGGAAGCATCACTTCAAGCGCAGTCCTCTCAGTCTACCTATCTTTTCACATCCACATCATTCTCCAGTTCTTGTTTGTGTCTGAGAATGAGACACTGGCAGAGTAAAGCCTTCAAGCAGCCAAATACGCTGCTCTCAGAAATCAGCCGGCACAAGAAAACAGAGGCTTGCTCTTGAAAACTGTCTGCCTTTGAAGGATCTTTATTCTCCATTCCCCAGCTGCCGGAGACGCGTGTAACTGCTTAGACACACAATGGGTGCATCGCGGGTATTTGTCCACCGAGAGCTGGGCCCAGTAAATGAAAAGAGGGGCACACATACCCAGGAAGCAGCTAATTAATTGACAAGCAGATATTTCTGAATTTATAATCATCAAACAGACTTCATTTTGTTCCCCCACCACCATCCTCGCCAACCCGTCATCCCAGGCGACTTACTTAAGAGACTTATCTTATAAATACAGCCCTAATCAAAATAAATGACTAAAAGCTCTAAGGGAGTTGAAGGCTATACACATTTACATCAGAGGAACTGATGCAATTTAAACAGCCGCCTCAGCACCGCTGACTTAGGTTCAAATCACAGAGAATCCTAACTTATGTAATACTTCCAGTGTTTTGTTTTTTTTTTTGTTGTTGCTCAGTTTGGCAGACCTATATTCATGACAGCCAACTAGGAGAGATAGAGCCTCCTTCTATGTGTGTGTTATACTGAATTCCCACAGCAGCATTCTTGCTCAGTGAGTGTATCATATTATACAGACTTTTTTTTTTTTTTTTAAATGTTATGTGTCACATGCTTTTTTGTCTGTTTGACTGCACTATGTGCGTGTGTTCTGTGCATTTGTGCACATCTGAGAGATTACCCATCTCTCAGCGTTTGTTCATTGCTTAATATTCTTCCTCCTGTTTTCTACTGGGTATACATCTCTTATAAAATGTAGCAGCGACTGCTCTTTAATGGCCAGTGGCTTGCAGGGTCTTTTATAGCTGGTCACTGATGTCTGGCTGAGAAGCAGAGTGGCTGATGGATAGATCGTCAGACTTTCACCTCAGTCCAAGTTTTGATGGATATGTTACAGCCACAAAGTCCAATATAACAGATTGCACAGACCGTGAAGCCACAGCTCACAGAGTATAAAAGCTCAACAGCTCTCTGTTAATTTAAAGGGAAGCTGTTCGAGAAATTTAATACACCAGCTTCATCTGTACCAAAGTCATGTTTAGGATTAACGTGGAGACAGCAGTGTTTATGACACGACGTGTATCTTTGCACAGGAACAGAGTGGCAACGGCTCAATGTTTGCACAGCGCCGAGAAGCTCCTCTGCCTCGTGACACTGTTGATAATACAAAGTGAACTTGACGGCAACATTTGTGGAAGCAGTAGTGTTGAGTAAAGGAGGATGTTGATGATGATGATGTTGTCACGACTTAGACTCAGCAAATCCATTTTATAAATCCGACCAACCAAAATCAAGCCACTGCACTTCACAGGTACAATGGGTTGTTTGGGGGGCAATGTGACCATGAGTAGTAACTCATCTGGCTCACTTTACTATAACAGGTTATAGTAAAGTGTGAAGAACAGAAAGAAATGACAAGCTTTCTTGTCACTGGTTGGCTGTAGTGCACAAAGTAATGACAGTTAAAATCCATTCAGAACAACAAATGACCTTCACCTTGGCCATGAGCACAATTTGAAGACCCATTAGGTGATTTTTGTGTCTCTGGGAGGAGTAGCAATTCTTGTGAACTGTGGACAGACGGATGGACGGACGACAGATGCCTCACCATGGCATGAGTTCATTGGTCCGTCAGCCAGATGAGTTCAAAAGATTACTAAAAGAGCATTTTCTGATTTGCCAAATCAACTAGGCAATTAAATTTTTAAGGAAGTAGCTTCAGTCTTAAAAGAAATCCAACTTGTCTGTTGGTTGAAATGGTCAGTGACATCCAACACAACTTTCTCTCTAAGGGCCACGGTACACAGCGAAGATCTTCTCCTATATCATTCCAAAACAGGTGGCTCCAGAAGCTTGGAGTTGTGTGGAGATGATTTGTTTTTTTGCAGATCATGGCAGCTGACTCCACTTTGGTCTCTGTAATTATTTGGTAATCATTTGTGTTTCACATTTAAAGTTGAACAGGAAATCAGCACATTATATTAAATATGGCTCTACAAGTGATACACACTGATTTCAATGCTAAATACTGCTATACCACTTGTGTGAATATACACTGCGCTCGTTACACTGGGCATTTTGACTCTTGCAAGTTAGTTAGGAGCCCTTTCTCATTGTGGGGACATCAACTAATGTAATGTTGTCAAAGCTGCTGAACACCAAGGTCCCAACAAGAGACTCCAGGGTCTCTTGTCTGACAAACCCCTCCAACTTCATGCGGACTGTGTAGTCTCTAAAACCAGACCGTTATCTCTCTGTGGCTGATATTGCCCCGGGGCAGTGAATCAGGACTTCTGTTTTCTTTTTGTAGTCCAAGTGCAACTGAGCAATCCCATTTAAGCAGGTTTTGGTTACAGTCCATGTGAAGAGCAAACGAGAGATGGAATTTGACGCAATACACTGGATAGCCATCAGCTCGTGCTCACTAGCAAGCAGTGCAAATAAGCACTCTACATTGTTTTTGAAATGCTTATGCAACAATTTCAAGAGTACATTATGGCTTTTTCAGAAATGAATTCATCATGCAGTAAAACAGTTTAATGATGACTGATTTCCTTTACCAGCACCCAAAAAAAAAAATTCTGGTCTGTTTTTCCATCCATTCTGTTTAACTTGGCCTCGTTTGAGGATCCGATGCTGGCAGCATTTAAGAGTAGATCAAGGCAGCACAGACAGTGTGTGGTGGTGTAAGTGTCCATATGCGTGCCTGAGAGACAGCGTGTGTCCTCTGCGAGAGGTAAAATAATGACAGGCGAGAACGGATGGCTGGTGACGCGGTGACGAGGAAAGCGCCACATATTTAGGGCCTCAGGCTGAGCAGCTGCGAAAAACTTCTTCTCTTATCCCTTCTTCCCCTAGTTGCCCCCCCCCCCAACACTGCTCAAACAGAGGACAAAGACGCCCTAAGTGGTATTCTTTTTCCAATCCCATATGTGGCTGCTGGCACTTTCCTCTTCTGTATCGCGAGCTTGCAGTGAGAATAGTGACAGAGTGAGTCATGGTGGTTTTAACGAGTCAATCTTTTGATTAATTTTAATGGCACTTCCTAACAAAATCTTCTTTCTCTAGGAGAGGATGTTCTTATTATTACATGTTAAGATTTATTTCCGCACGAGATGAAATTATGTTTGATAGAGAGAAAGATTACAATTCCAGTTGCACATTTTGCACCTTTTACTGTAGGAGTCATTCCTGCTGGGAAACCAAGTTTAGATATTAAATGGCATATAGTGTGCAAGCTGCTGTGATGAATTCTAAAAATGAAGGGCACAGTGCAGAATCCAGAGACTCCAGGTGAGACAAGAGAGACTATTAGAGTTATTTATTTTATAGGAAAACCACCGCATTTCTCTGCATGTACGTATGTGAAATAGATGGCTATCAACGGTGAGAAAAATGGCAGCTTGTGCGACGCAGTCACACTTTCAGGTCATGCCAGTTGGCTCCTCAAAAGTGTGACAGCGGTGAGATCCAGACAGAACAGGAACAAGAAAGTAAAAGAGCAGAAGGGGAGAACGTGGCAGCCAAGGACTACAACTTCAACATCAAACGAATGTTGCCACAACAGAGCAACACAGCCACCCCTTTTAACTGTGACACCATTCAGCTGCTCATCACACTGAGCAAGGCAAGGCGGAAAGCTACTGTAAGTCAAGCAAGCACAGTGTTTATTAAATAAGAGAGCAAGAAAGAAAAGAGAGAGCGACGATATATCTGTGGCGGCAGCAAAGTGTGCATGCTGTAGTGCTGTCAAATCTTCGTAAGTAGCGCAGAAAGGCAGCATTTTCTCATCCCTCCATGAAATTGAATGCTGGGAAGGGAAATGAAGTGTGCCTTCCAATGACAGTAAAGGCAATCATTGAAGCTTGAGAAATATGGTTTTGAGAGCTTGGAGCTGGAGCTTGTAAGCACTGAAAGAAACAACAAAAGTGATTATTTAGTGGCATTATTTAATGGTTTCTGATTTTACAGCAGATTTCTGGAAAGTTCCGCTGAGTGAAGGGGGTTGTGAAGGTCAGCTTAAGAAAGCAGACAGAAATATTTCTTGGCATAACAGAAAAGCAAGGGAGTCCTTTCAAAAACCTTATTTAAAAATAAAAAGAATTCCTTTGCAAAGAGAACCCCTTTCTGTTGATAATGTAATCATTTATGCAAATGTGTAAATTGGTAAAAGAAGCAGTTAAGTTTCTGTATAATCTTTAAGGCGGGTAATCGTATCATTTAGTGCTATAAATGATTCAGTCTGTGAAGAAAAAAAAAACAGATTTGTATCCATATGTTGGCATTTTAGCTAACAGTGTCAGATGGATCAGCAGAAGTTCTGTAGTCATACTAAATTTTAAAGAAACAGCTAAAAGATTAGCAGCCAGACTCTCAGCTGAAAGAACCGTTGTCTCTGACAGAAGGAAAACGGGAGAGTAAAAGAAGTAGGAGTGTCAGGGAGGCAGACCTAAAAGAAAAGGCTGTCTCCTAGCGGACGCTGGCGTATGCGCCTGTCAGTCGTCCTCGCGTGCCACTCTCCTTGTAAAACTGAGGCAATATACCCCATGAAATATTCACCAAAGTTGTTTTTGCTTAAAAAGGAGTGGTGAGAAGGGGGAGGAAAAATGTGCTACTATAGATAGATGGAGAGTCCCCCAAATGCTTTTGATGTCAAGCTTGCTTAGGTCTCTTTACATGGGATGTGACAGGGATACCAGCAGGGGGTCCATTAAGTGTTCACACAAATGTACCCTTAACAGCACATCAGTCTCCACAGCCAAAACCCCCAATCCCCAAAATACTCTTTTAATTCTGCTGTAATCTTTATATATCCAAAGCATGCTTTTACTACTGCTCATTCTTGCCTTTCTTTCTTTCTTTTGTTTTTGTTTTTTTTTAAAAAGAATGTTCTTTATTTTTATTGTCGATGTTTGATAGATAGGTGGCACACTGTCAAAACACCTACAGTTAGTCCTGCTGTTGTGGGTAAATTACAGACTGTGAATTTATTGCTTTCAACCAGGTCAAACTTTAATATTTAAACTCAACAACTGTATATTTACTGCCAATCTAATCAATGATATCTAACTGCAATTACAACCAACTTTAAACACAGAGTGTCAGTCTAGCTGATAAAGAAAAAAGGAACAATTATGTAAGGGTTCTTTCAAATACAAAAACCAGAAATCCAATGAAAGGCAAAACATAAGTCAGAAGTTGTTTGATACACAAGGTTTTGGTGGGCTGCACAATTCCCTATCTCCGCAAATGTTATTTACTGTAACTAAGGCCATCAGTGATGTGGCAAGCATATGACAAGATAAAGGTGGGAAGGTTAAAGTCATTTTAAAATTTAAAAAAAGACTGAATAATTAGCTCCTAATTAGGCTTAGGAGAGTTGGTGATTCATTAGCCATGTTTGCTTTCGACACAGCAAGTGCTGTCATGGCCATCGTATTTGTGACTGCTTCTGTTGCTGGGATGAGCATTATGCAGGGGATGTAATCATGGTGTGGACCGTGGAATAACAGCATGCCATCAGTCGCTGCAGCTGCTGCGTAAGCTTTCAATATAACGAGACTACACACAGTCCCTATGTATGTGTGTGATAAGGTCAAATCTGTCAGTCTTGATGTAGCACATTCTATAACACACCCTTTTTTCTGATCAGGAGTTTTTTTGTTTTTTTATGTGGGCGGCTCAAGAAAATGAAAGACTGGTCCAACATACAGTACGATTTTAGAAGTATTTTGATAGTGACACAGGATTTTAAATAAAATAATCTAGCCATGGATAGAATGGGTTACCTGTTTCGTGATGCTTAGCCTGGCCTTTACTGCAGCAATCTTCAGTTGCTTTTAGTTTGATGGCCCTCCGGCCTTGATCAGGGGATTGACTCCAGTGCAGAATATTGCTCGGAAGTCAGCTGTCGGAACTGGGAGTGATGTCACTCCCAAGTTGACCACGTTCCAGTAGCAGTAATCGGAAAAGCAAGCAAAAACAGGCTTTGTTGTGCTCCCTAGCAAGGTAGAACTATTCATTCATCACCTGACGTACAACGCAATGCCTGGTTTTTACGCATAAAAACACTGCTGCAGCACGTACACCGATAGAGCCTGGTCAGTGCTCCGTGTATGACTTATTTATAGTAAGTCACAAATACACAACAGTGGTAGTACAGTTTACAAGTTCTACAGTTTTAGTTTTGTTTACATGTACTCTGTCATCTTGGATTGCAAAGTCGGGGTTGGTGTGGCTTCTGCGACTTTCTGAGTGGAAAATCCAACTTGAGTGGGCATTCCAGCTGAAAATTTTGAGTGGGAACTCGACTTCCCACTTCAAATGACACACAGCATGTTGCTCTTACTTTTAAAAACCACTTGGATGCTTTCACAGTATGTTTTGGGTCATTGTCCATCTCTGCTCTGAAGCATCATCCAATCAACTCTGCTACATTTGGCTGAATCTGATCAAACAGTATATGCCTATACAATGCAGAATTCGCTCTGCTGCTTCTGTCTTCTGTTACATCCTCTATAAACACCAGTGGCCCAGTGCCACTAGAAACAATGCATGTCTATGTCATCTCATTGTCCCAACAGTATTTAACAGAAGATATGCATTTCCTCACAGGGATCATGAGTCAATCAAAGCCTTGTCCATACTCTTGTCATTTCCATCTTCTATTGCAGTTTGATCTTAGTTTCACCTGTCCAAAGAATCCTGTTCCAGAACTGGCATGGCTTTTTACATGTTTTTATGCTCAGTCTATTCTGATCTTTCTCTTCTTGAGGCTTATGAATGGCTGGTCTTCTTGGTAGACTTCAATTATGTGAGGGACCCACTGGTCCACAATCCGGTGGGTGATGTCAAAGTGGCTACATCCATATGCAATCTAGGGTTCTCCATCTGCTGGGTGTTGTGAATGCTCTTTTTTCTTTGCCACTGAAAGGATCATCTACCACTGTCTTTCATGGACGTCCAGGCCTTTTTATGTTTTAAAGCTTACCAGTGTGTTTTTTGGCCACTCCTGACATTCAGCTGTTTCTAAGGGTTTCATTTCACTTTTGTAGACTAAGGATGGCTTGCTTCACTTGCAGTGAGAGCTTCTTGGACCACACGCTGTGGTTCACAGCAACAGCTTCCAGATGCAAATGTCACACTTGGAATCACCTCCAGTCCTTTTATCTGCTTAACTGATGAGGATATATCAAAGGAATAGCCCACACATGTCCACAAAACAGCTTTTGAGTCAACTGTCCAATTACCTTTGGTTCCTTGGGAAAGGGGAACTTCATATTAAATTAGCTGTATTTCCTTAACACTTTCTCCAATTTTGATGTGAATGCCCTCAAATTAAAGCTGAGAATCTACACTCTAAGCCCACATTCATTATATAACTGTGACATGAATATGTTTTGGTAAGCAGCTAAAACTGAGCACA
The DNA here is from genome assembly GCA_015106735.1 of Paratilapia polleni. Lineage (NCBI taxonomy): Eukaryota > Metazoa > Chordata > Actinopteri > Cichliformes > Cichlidae > Paratilapia > Paratilapia polleni. Next base: position 58,321 of record VUQI01012741.1, read on the forward strand.
TGGCTGGAAGGTAATGGCTGTGACAGAGATGCTTGATTGCATATTGAAGAGCCGATATGGAAATTCAAATGATTACAGGTGGTTCACAACCTCTTGACAATCTAAGTATCATACTGATGTTTAAGTGGCATACAGAAACTGTCAGCTTCCAACAGCAAAGCAGCTTCATAAAAATGTCCATCAGTTCACAAGCGCATTTGTAGTTGTTTTTCATATGGTATTAGGCATTCAGTGTCATCACACCAGCTAAAATCCCTACAGAAAAACATTACAAAAGTCAATAAAGAGTTATTTTTCACACAGCATGGATAGAATCTCAAAAAGAAGAAAGAAGGCATGTAAACCATAAATCAGTAGCACAGAAGGCTGGTACAGTAAAAAAAAAACAAAAAAAAACAAACATACCTTGTCGTACCCACCTAATAGGTACTAATGTACCTATAAGAACTCTAAGCACAATGAACAAAAAACAGCCTGTGCTCATTTATAAACACAAGAAAAAGCTTTTGTGCACCACAAATGGTTGTATTTCTAGGTACAATGACAGTGTGAAGGATGCCCTCAACCCTTTGGCACTTATGTGCTCCATGGCCACAGCCATGAATAAATAATATAATACCCACTATAGAACTAAAATTCTCTATCTCTATAGCCCTTTATGTTCAGTCAAAGGTAACAAGCACTCGTCATCTTAAACATCTTAGGGTTCACAAAAAATTAACATCCGCATACCTCAAAGGTCATATCTGGACACTTCTGTCAGCCTGTCAGTGCCAGCTTGCTTACATTGTAGATAGATAATAGTCAAAGTAAGGGACCGGGCTCAATAAAAAGAGAAGTGTTTTTAAAAGGTAAAAAACCTTTTCATGCTTAGAGTTATTTCAGTGATCTATATGTTCAGCTTGCTTTGCCTTTTCTTGGTATATTGATACATTGTGTTTTTAGAGTGTGGCTTGTTTTGTGTGGATCCCACGCAGACTGGCAACTACTCTGTGAAAGCTAATGGGGATCCAAATAAAGAATGAAAAACAAATAAATATACACATTCAAAACTGATTCACCGCAAGTGTTCAAGGGCGGTCCACATACAGCATCTTAGACGTCTATTACTTGTTCATCTTACAGAACAAGGTACACTTCTGTTCCTGTGAATGTATCAATCATCATTTCTGCTGCAAGGTTAGCTCTAACCTCTCTATAAAGCTGGGAATTAAATATTTTTGAGAACCAAGTGAATCTTGTCCATAACACGATCAATTTCTAATAATCTTTCTAATAATCAGCATGACTTGTATGGCAGATCAAATTTTAGGCCAGCGGTAAATCCGCTAATCATGCAAATAAAGTTATTTCATTTTCAGTCTATATGTGTTTCTATGGTGTTTTAATGAAAAGACAAGAGACAGGAGTTTGCCTTATAATTCCCATTCTATGATGGAGCAACACCAAGATAAGACAGGCGGATGGTGACATCTAATCTGAACCCCAATGTTTTTTTGTCTATGGAAATGACTAGCTTCTTATCGGCAGAGTGGGTTATTTGAGCAGATTCTCACTGTGGCTTAGTGAAGGGACTCAATCACCGCTGCCCAGCGATAGGCCTCACTTTCGTCCTCCCCCCTCTCTCATCTTTTTATCTGAGGAGCGGAAATGAAAGGATGGTATCTGGTACTCTCCACGTCCTGGGTTTAGGAGATGGAGAGGAGCGGACATTTTCTTTCAGGCTTTAACTGTCAAATGAAAACATGTGGTCTATAAACCTGTGCTCAGAAAGAAATACACTGGCAATTTAGTGACTCTAGATGAGCACTGACTCAAAAAGGAAGGTGTTATGAGGTAATTTGTGTTGTGACAGCTGCATTTATAACTCTGGAGTAATCAAGCTTTTACACATTTTGGTTAAAGGAACACCATTTTTCCTCATTTTGCGATTATCTTCTAGGTTTTCTCTTGTCTCTGCATTTTTCTTGGAGGATATTGCACACAGCCTGTGGAGATAATGCTTTGTTTTTCTATGCACATGTACAATATGTAATCTTAGTAGGAAGATGTTTTTTTAATTTGCCAGTAGAAATGGGTTTTAGGTATGGATAAAAACAAAATGGGACAAAAAGGCTTTAGAAGATTGTAATCTACAGTAGGTAGATTAAGGGAGGGACTAATGACAGAAGTCAGTACTTTATTAGTCAGTAAATTTCAGAGGAATCACAGCAATCATTGGATTCACTACAAGTAAATGTACCTTGTCCAAATACTTTGGTGGATTTGGATAGCAATTCACACTAATTCCAGTTCCTTGACAGTTTTGTCGAAAACTGGAAGAAACTATTGTAATACCAGGCTGGAATTAGACTGCTGCAAAGACACACGAAAATATGGGTAACTGAAGGTGGCAGGGATTGTAAGATGAGCTGGGAAGCACAGATCTCAAATCTCACCTACAAATGTGTGATATGCTCAGCACACCAAAAAAGGTCACTGGAACAAGAGGCAGGATTGATAAAGGAATAAACCAAGTTTATGGCTTTACAGTTTAAGTTAGAAGCTCTGTTAGGGTGTCATTCAGCACAGCAATGATTTCATCTAAATGATAACATCAGCATGTTAGCATGAGTATTTAAGATTCCGTGCCTGCTATCTTAGTTAGAAGTGCTAACATTCGCTAATAAGCATTAAACGGGAAGTTGAGCTGTGTGAGTGTCATTAGTTTTACAGGGCTTTGGTCATAAACCGAGGTACTGGACAAATGAAACTTTTCATCAAATGATGAAAAGAGAAACCAAAATTACAATACACACTCACAGATCACTTTGTTTTTTGGTAACACCTGTTTAACTGCTGGTTAAGGAAATCAGCCAATCAAATGGCACCAACTCAGTGCATTTAGGCATGTAGACATGGTCAAACTGAAGTTCAAACTGAGCATCAGTATGGGGAAGAAAGTTGTTTTAAGTGACTTTGAACGTGGCATGGTTGTTGGTGCCAGACAGGCTGGTCTGAGTATTTCAGAAACTGCTGAATTTTCACACACAACCATCTCTAGGGTTTACAGAGAATGGTCTGAAAAGGAGAAAATATCCAGTGAGCAGCAGTTCTCTGGGGGAAAATGCCTTCTTGATGCCAGAGGTCAGAGCAGAATGGTCAGACTGCTTCCAGCTGATAGGAAGGCAACAGTAATTCAAATAACCACTCGTTACAACCAAGGTATGCAGAAGAGCATCTCTGAATGCACAACATGTCAAACCTTGAAGCAGATGGGCTACAGCAGCAGAAGACCACACCAGGTGCCACTCCTGTCAGCTAAGAACAGGAAACTCAGACTACAATTCGCACATCCTCACTAAAATTGGACAACAGAAGATTTGAAAATTGTTACCTGGATTTCTGCTGACATTTGGATGGTAGGGTCAGAATTTGGTGTAAACCACATGGAAGCATGGATCGATCCTGCCTTTTATCAATGCTTCAGGCTGGTGGTGGTGGTGTAATGGTTTGGAGGATACCCCACAGCCTACCTGAATATTAGAGTTGACCACATCCATCCCTTTTATGACCACAGTGTACCCATCTTCTGATGGCTGCTACCAGCAGAATAACATGCCATCAAAGCTCATCATGTCAATAAAGACCAAAATCTCTGAGGAATGTTTCTAGCACCTTGTTGAATCTATGCCATGAAGAATTAAGGCAGTTCTGAAGGAAAAAGGGGATCCAATCTGGTACTAGCAAGGTATGCCTAATAAAGTATCCTGTGAGTGTATATAGTAATAACAATGGCATAAAATGTAGTCACTTCTACAAACAAGAGTAGTTACCTCCACATCATCCACATCATGCATTATGTGGATCCAGACCCTTACTTTTTGTGCTATGTTTAGCTGGAAGAAATTGCAGGGAAAAAGCAAAGATGGGTGGCAGAATCAAAACATGATGAAATCTTACTTTGACAGTGTTTCCTCTTGTCAGGACATCCCAGAGTGTACGCTGAAACTTGGTGAGATCCATTCTATGACCTCCGTCCAACAAAGCCTGGGAGTGAGAGGAAAGTCATTTGCAAAAGGGTTTGAATCAAAGTGTGATAAACATGAACCCAAGCACTTGAAAACAATAAGTTACATAGTCCGGCAAAGACATTCAATGTGCAAACGGATTATATAAATTAAGCATTAGCCCCAAAATAGTCCAAAGACATTAACTTTACAAGTACTCGGTATATGAAGCTTTTTTTTCCTAGTGTAAGTTCTTAATGAAAAATTCAATATGAAGTGTACCACAAATGTGTACATCTCTATCTAAAGCACATATGCATTCTGACATATCTCAGGATGCACACAAGCTCACAATCTTGCATCTATTGTGCAGTGCCTGGTGGCCCCCCAAGTATAGGCTTATAAAAAGTGCATTACATAACTGATAATAAACTGCATATCATCCATTTCTCATTCAGCTCACCTCCCAATAATCCCTGCTGCCATATCTGCTTATCTATTCAAGTCACCCTCTCATTAAATCAGCTTTTACAGCCAAATGGAAGAAGTTTACTACTTATAGAAGTCAAATACCATTCATCATGAAGAAGGCTATAGTTATATAGATATAGACTGCATGTTTTAATTCACTGGAGGACAAAGGCATCATTCCTCCTATCTCAATAAACATAGGCTCCTGCAGAAAAAAAAAAGGTGGAAAAAATTGACAAGGGAATTAATCTGCTGCCTTTTGCCTGCTGAAATGGAAGTCAGTGAGGCAGTGCATACCAGTGGGTGCCCATCAGTCACAGGACCTTGTGCAAGGCCTGAAAACAGCTGAATGTGATGCTGCTGCACATTGGGAGGTAAAGGATGGCGACAGAGGGGTGGAGGTTGGTACAGCTTTCAGTGTTTATTCATCTGAAACAGTGTCCCCTGGAAGCCATTTTGGCAGCAATGTATCACAGCAGGCACTGACCTTTAGATGCTATGCACAATTAAGCTAAGCTAATAAACACAACTGCGGATCTGGACACGTGGAATGGAAGGCAGGTGCTGTGAATCACCTCGGACATGAATGGCTTAAAGCTCGCTTAGGTAGTCTTTTCAAAGCAAAACTGAAATGTGTTTGTTACAGAGGAAATGAGCTGAATGAGATTTTCGTTTGGTGCTGCAGTTCACTGTTTGTTGTAGAGACTTTCTGACACTCCTCATGGCCTCTACGCAAAGTATCGAGACTTCCACACACTCAACTGAACCGGTCCTTCCCTGGATCAAAAGACTGAAAAAACATAAGCTAGGACAGTAGTCTGATTACATCCATTTAGGCTTGACAGTTTATCATTAGTTGAAATTATTAGTTAATAGTTTGTGTAAGATATGTAAAGGGCTGTCTAGACTTTAGTATTGTTTTAGAAAAGGAAACCTGGTGACTTAAAAACAAAGTCTATTTTTGCCTTTACTTTGTTGCTTTAATAAAATGATTATAATCGTTATCTCGACATACTGACCACAACAAACAGGTGCACTCGCGAAGCGTGCGGGAACACAAATATCTGACTTCTGCCATTTTCAGAGGTTGCACTTTCTCAGCACACTCCAGGTGATAGTCTTCTACAGACGCATTCTCACCACAGGAAATGTTCATTCGTCTGCCTTCACACATATATGAACTTGAGTGACATCCCATTCTTAATCCATAGGGTTTAATATGATGTCGGCCCACCCCTTGGAGTTATAACAGCTTCAACTCTTCTGGGAAGGCTTTCCACAAGGTTTAGGAGTGTGTTTATGGGAATTTTTGACCATTCTTCCAGAAGCCTATTTGTGAGATCCGACACTGATGTTGGATGAGAAGGCCTGGCTCGCATTCTCCGCTCTAATTCATCCCAAAGGTGTTCTATAGGGTTGAGGTAACGACTCTGTACAGGCCAGTCAAGTTCTTCCACACCAAACTCGCTCATCCATGTCTTTATGGACCTTGCTTTGTGCACTGGTGCGCAGTCATTGTTGGAACAGGAAGGGGCCATCCCCAAACTGTTCCCACAAAGTTGGGAGCATGAAATTGTCCAAAATGGCTTGGTATGCTGAAGCATTAGGAGTTCCTTTCACTGGAACTAAGGGGCTGAGCCCAACTCCTGAAAAACAACCCCACACTATAATCCCCCCTTCAAC
>VUQI01012742.1:3008-15388 GCA_015106735.1 Paratilapia polleni
GGGGGACCGGAAAAGTACTGAAGAGTGGCTCATCCAGTAGTGGGAATATCAGAGAGAGCAAGGGATGAAAAAGTCAAAGATGGGACTTTCACCCAGGAAACTGGGCTTGGTGTCCCATGTGAAACCAAAATCAATATTGAACTGTCGTGTTTTTAGACCTACTATTTTCTTCTTTTGTCCAGTCGCAGTTTAGTTAAGTTTAGATGACTAAACCTCTTGGTTATGTCTGAGAATAGATCGTGGTTTGATGTTGAAATTTACCCCTTCAGTGTTGGAAAGCTCCTCTGACAAAAGGGGGCTTGAAGGCAAACTTCTCCCACTACTGCATTTTTCCAGTTACAAAGCTATGACATTGTTCAGTTGCAGTAATGGTCCTGGAGCAAGTTTACCAGGGTTATTACAAATGTATAAAAGTGTTATTAATAATGTAATATGACTCTGTGTGCATGATAATAAGGCTGCATTACTGCACCACAATTGCCAGTCGAACACAATCTTTAAGGTTTTCATTTTTTATTAAGATTATAAACTTTAACAAATATTTTCTTGAACAGTTTTACCCGGTGATATACAATTTATTAAGCACAAAAATACAAGAATAACAACAAAATATGTAGAGAATGGCTGAATACTCTCTTTATTTTGGTACACATAGTGCTCATAAAGCTAACGCATGGATTCTCAGGTTATGGCTAAAAACATGAGTTTGCCTTTTTAAAACAAAAGGACTAAAATTATTCTTTTATTTTATTTTATTTTTTACAAAGTGAAACTCACAAAACCAAAGCTGGAATCATGAATCGCTGTGAAAGGCTTTGAGCAACAACCATGATTAAGAAAACAACGTCAGACTGTCAGAAATAACCCGGACTGTTTACTATCACACGCTGGGAGTGGAGGTGCAGAGACGACCACGTGGAATAAAGTGTTGGCACTCCATCAAGTGATATAAGCTGGTTCAGAGTCTTGTGTACCTTCAAGAGTGTTTGGGAGTGAGTCTCGAATGTGGTGTTTCACATGACAATAAACTGCTCAGAGTGTGCAAGATCTGTTTGAGAGTTTCAGGACAGGAGAGGACAGCAGAGACATTCAGTCACTTCCAATGTACTTTCAGTTTATGACGATAGCTAGCAGTAGTGTGCATTGAATTTAAGGCAACGGATCCATTTCGTCAGATTGGAGAAAAGCCTGCACATGACACACACATGGCACCAACAACTCTCCCTCCTCTCCCTGTCTGAAAACTATTATCATTAAATTGCTCATTTAATAAATAGCTTTTCTTTTTCCTTGCAAAAATAAAGTCGATTTAGACACTGTAGGGGGAGAGCAGGCTCAGCTGGAACGTCTCCATTTCCTCCAATTAGAAGCATTGTTATTGATTTCTAAGACACAAGTGTGCTTTGAGGTATAATTCAGTTGGAGTTGTTGCTGTTTAGCACATGGGATTTTATTATGGCTGACACTGGGATGGGGTGGGAAGGGGCAACTGTAATATACTGGCTTAGCTAAATGTTGAAAATAGGAAAGTTTATTTGCTCAATTGGGAGGAAAAGAAACTAAATTTTAGAAGAAGAAGCTGCCCATGTGTTAAGACTGACCCCAGGCAGCAAAGACAACCATTTCACATGTCCCCATACCCACCCAAATTTCTGTAACCTTGTGTTCACAAAATAAGGATTTAAAATTGTGAGGAAAGAAACAAATCTTTGTTCAGAATTTTTAGCAGCATCACTGCTGCCCCAGTGTTAAAACTGACCCACAGCAAACATGTGAAGCCTCACATTTACCACTATATTTACTTCCTATTCTCTGCAACCCTGTGAGGACGTTTCTGTTGTTTTGGGAACACTTGTGTTTCCTGCCAAGTTTCCCAGTCATGTTATCATGTCATTTACGGAAGGTGCAAAAAAGTTCCACAAATTACATTTCTTTCCCTCTCTTTCTCTACTGAAATGTTTCAAATTTGTAAACTTTCTGGGACGTCAACGTTCTAGAACGTTTAAACTTTTAATCAAAGTGTCCCCAAACAGTAAACTGCATGTAGCAGACGGTTCGTTCCAGCTGAGCCCGCTCTCCCTCCAAATAAAAGTGTTCCATTCAAAACGCGACGATGGCCCGGGTCCACGCTCCCAGGCTGGCCAGGGCTTGTTTGCTACAGATCTGCTCCAAGTCCGCCTGCCTGCTCAGCAGCCCCGAAAACCCCGAGCCGAAGATGGAGATCAGGTTGGAGATGTTGGAAGTGTCCGTGTAGTCCGGGCTTGAGTAGGAGCAGTCCTCGCGTTTCGCCCGTTTGCGAGCCGCTGTGAAATCCGGCACTTCCTCCACGTCCGACGCGCAGCAGCCGAACTCAACCTTCCGTTTCTTGGCCGTGGACTGCGCGCCCTGGCCGCACTGGAGCGCGTCGCAACAGCAGTCCTGGTGGAGGTAGCCGTTCTCCACTGTGGTTACCACATGCGTGTCCAGATCCAGCACTGTGGTTTTGTTGCAGTGCGCGCTGCTGTTTGCGGGAAACTGGTCACAGTGCGGCGCGGGGGGAGCCTCCATGCAGCAGCTCCGGTAGTAGGAGGGCTCCGGGTCTTTGCCGACGTCCTCCAGAAGAGAGCAGCCGGAGAGAGCGCCCGCTGTCCGGCAGTGCGCCGCCGGCTGCGCCGCGCCTCTGTGGCACGGAGAGCCGCACACGTTCACCTCTTCTCCGCAGCAAGCACCCCGCGCCTGGTCCTCGTCCTCCACGTCCTCCTCCTCCAGTTCCAGCGGGTTGAGCTCCTGGATCTCGTTGCAGACCGTCATCACCTCCTCGTACTGCTGCATCCTGTAGATCTCCGCGTATTTCTCCTTGATATAGACCTGCCTTGCGTTCCTCAGCACATAAGAAACCAGCAGGTTTTTGTGCAGCTTGATTCCCCCTCTCTGCGTCCTGGAGTTGTGGATCTTCATTAAGGAAATGGAGATCAGGCTCTGCGCGTCCACGGCGCACTCCATGGTGTTGATCATCGTTTCGTTCCCCCGGTCCACCTCCAGCTCCTCTCCGGGAGAGAGAAACCGACTCTCAGCTATCTCAGCGGGACTCGTTTTGTTTGAGGAGAAAGGTTCAAGTGAGCTCTGTGGATCAACATTGGACACAAAGATCCGCCTCCCTCTGAAACCCAGCAATCATTTGCAGATGCCCTGAAACCAGAGTGTATATATAGCCAAGAAACCGAGCCCGCCCACCTCTACAGGAGCCAATCAGCTGCCTGGAATCTGCTGAGTGACAAGCAGGAGCTCTGGAAATATGTCGCTCTCGACCAATCAGTTTCAGGCGGTTCCTCTGTACTATTCAAATTCCACCCAGGCTGTCTAACAGGAATGTCCTCATTTCATCTGCCCGTAGCTGAGACGCCAAAGAAAAAAACAGTTAGACTTTGAGTAAACTACAACTTACAGTCCAGGTTTAAAAGAAATCCAGTCAGTAAAGTAACAACTTAATTGTAAGGCTTGGATTAAGTAGCTGGATCTTAAATATGGAGTTAAGTTTGTGCCCCCCAAATAACTGAATAATAGGAAATTTTAACAAAGAAAAGTAAAGTTCTAGCAGCAAAATCATGTGAATATTCCCAGTTTCTCACAGAAAAATGGCAACTTGCATCCAAAGTTGTGTTTTAATCCCTATCAGTGCGTTAAAATTAAAAATAGATATTATGTATTTAAAATAAAGTGACTATCTGGTGTGTTGTTAGAGCTTCAGTGGGGTTGTGAGTTTGTGCATGTTGCCGAGATGAGGCTGTCAGTCATGAGGAGGAATGTTTGGGGGTGAGGGGGAGTCATCCTCTGTTGTGGGTTTCACTGATGAGGAAACGCTCAGTTTGTCTTACTTGTGAATGAACTGAATGAAGCAGGTTTTCTGTTTTTTCTGAAATACACAAACATTTCCTAACTTAGCTTAGGTCATAAATGCAGACAGTCTGGTTTTATTTGAGTGGTTGTGAGATACTGACATGAATGAGATGTCATTACAGCATTTATGAATCCATAAAGCATGTGGCTTTAATTCCTTTTTTTTTAACTAATGAAATAGTCCCATAGACTGAATATAAAAGATGGGCATAGCCACTGTGACATCACCCACTGGTTTCTGGACATTTTACAATTTGGAGTCTCAACCTTAGCATTATAGCCTCTGCTTTGTTTGTTTTTATGTAGCCAGAAGTGACCATATTTGGACAAGAAGGTGAAGTTATCAGCTAATGCTAGATAGCTTGTTTAGCATAAACTGTACAGGTGCAAAGCACAAACACAGATACCTGGTAATTAGTGCTAAGTAACATCCAAATAAAATCCTAGAATTTCACTCCCCAAAACTGAAGCACAGACTTCTTGGATGGTCTGTACAATTAACCACACAGCAAGCCATATTATTTGTCAGATAATTGCATTATAAACAGCACAAACATAGGGCGAAATTATCCATAGAGATCATTGCCATTTTCTGTAGCAGGCTGTAAACATGTTTATTTCTGCTGTAAAGTTGGCTATTTTAACATAGGATTCGATGGGGACTGACTCACTTTTGAAGCCAGACTCAAGTGGACATTAGAGGAACTGCAGCTTTTGGCACTTCATTTTTCTGCTTGAAAACTGTTGCGTTCTTTAGATTATCCAGGTGGGCACGCTGTTCCCTCTAGAGTGTTGGGTGAAGGCAGAAATTAGGGATTAACATTGTTGTTGTTAGATAATTCTCTCTTTGTTCCAGAGAAATGAAGAAATCTTCATTATCTAAAAAACAATTGCTTTTGTCAGTGTCTTCTATTTGCTGATATACCGATAACAGTCAGCATATCCCGATATTTGTTGACTGATATCGGTAAAGCCTAGTTTAACTGTCTCTTGAAGCAGAAATCAGGCCGCGGTCAGCTGCAGGAATATTCAGTTCTGCACACTGTTTAATGAAGGCAGGAGGTTTCACAGGCAATAATAAGACTCTTAGATATTTGTGGCCCGCAGGGACTGGAAGGCGATCTGCAGTTCGTTTATGTTGCAAACTGAAAGCGCACAGTTGGGTTTAGTCATTATGAGTAGGCAGACAAGAGAGCACAACACAGGCTTCTGCAGTAATCATGCACTATTTCATGTCTGACTCAATCTTTTCCTGCACAAGAATTTACATTTTATGGATGCAGTAAAAGCACATAAGCAGAAGGCACTATGCCTGAAAACTGGCGCAGAAATACCTGATGTCCACTAGATGGTGGCTCCCCAAACTCTCCCAGCTGCACAGGAGTCCTGTCAAAAAGCCCCAGCATCTTTCTGTAATTAGACAGCCAGCGCTTCCTCTTCTCTGCTAGTCTTTCTAGCATACATTTGAGACTGATTGTGCATTGAGGCTTAAAAAGAAGTATATTTTGGTATTGGTTGCTGGATTGATCACTTGCTGAACCTATCACAGTCAGCAGTGGTGAATTAAATCTAGCTTTTGTAAAGCCTTTGACACTCTTGGGCAAAATCAGAACATCATCTGCCTCCCTGATTGTTTAGACCTCTGAAAGCTGGCAGAACACAGTCGAATTCAAAACGCAGTGAAATGAAAACCCAATGAAAACCCACATTGTTCATATATGAGCGCGAGCAGTCACATCGTGCAGGAAACCAGCCTCGCAGGGGCCCCTACAGATTAATTATAGGTTCAAAAGCTTGCCATGTGAGTGCAATAACCTGTGTTGAACCTGTAGAGGCCAGTGCAGCACTAGTTTTCTGCCCTGTGTGATTAGTGTTTTGTTACTCTTTCCAAATTCCCCCTCTGAGGTGGGACAGCGCTTCCACAGCCCACAGAGTGCAACCAGATATTTATTCTCACGGCAGAAGGCTTAGAAAGCTCCTCCTGGATGAGCCTAGGACCATGCTGAGGGACGCCTGCTTGTAATGTTCTCTGTGAATGATGAATGCAGAGTATGACACACACACACACACATCTTTACTTCCAGAGGAGGTAGCTGTTTGCAAAGAGGAGCTCGCCCCAGAGGGTCTGCAGCCCTGACATGAAAAAGGTTTCCTTCAGTTTAATATAAAAACATCAGTATCTGCTAAAATAAAGGGTGGATGGAGGCGCTGCAGATTCAACATGATGATGGGAAGAAGAATGCCAGGCATACTTGTGTAACGAGGACAGCTCAGGCATGTTTTTTTTTAAATTTGTGAATGATGGCACTGAATACAAATTTAATGACAGCCACAGAAAAGAACTGAATATGGAAGGTGTAATGCACTGAAATAACATGTTATTACAAGGGGTGCAATGTGAGAATCCTGAGTTATGAGTCTGCCACCAGAGCAGTGGAGGACATCTGGACCACCAGGGAACTCCATACTTGCTTAATCCAAGTCGAAGCTTTGTGAAACTCTCAGCTGTAATGTAGTACAAATCATAAAGGAGACTTTTCTGCTCATTTCCAGCTCATTATTTTAATTCTTTGACTCTACTAAAGGAGCTATGCATGAGTCACAGTTCAAAATAATCCTAATTTATCTTGTGATGGGCCCATAACTAAATTCCCCCTCCACTTTAAGCCAGCTTTCTTCTGGTTGGTTGCCCCTCTGAAACACACAAGTTGAGGTAGGTGGGGCTTCTGTGCTTACTGTTGCTGCTTGATCTGTACTTGATTTTTTTTTTCAGACCAGAGGCTAACGATGATGCCAATTGAGTGTCTTTGCACATGCATACAACAAAGCATGTTTCTGGTTCAGATCGGGCAGCAGCACTCTCAGCCAGATCTGTCAGTGTAAGATAACCATATTAGGGATATCCTCCCTCTATGACATCATACAGAGCCAAGAGCAGAAAAAAAAGTGTGTGGAGCAGTCTGAAGGCTGAGCTTGAAATGTTGGTCATGATTAATATAAACATCCACTTCCACTGGAACAGGAAGTAAGTTAAAGCAGAATAGATCAATTTTTAAATGGATTAAAAAACTCACTCTCACTCTCTCTCTGTCAAAGCAGCTGACAGGCTGCTGGTGTCTTGCAAATATGCACAAGGTGAACCTCCTCCCAACTCTTTTTGATATGCAGGGTTGCTGTTGTGAAGCGGCGTGCTTTAACCCGAACCACGATCTTTTCCTAACCCAAACCAGGCAGTTTTTAGGTAGCAACCCCGTAAAAAGATGGACGTAGCTTCTGGGTGTGAAAAGTGAAGCCTGCATTCCTTCTAATGGCCAGCTGGGGGTGACTGAAGGGGCTGCAAAAAGAAATCTTAATCTATGACCTCAGTAAACACTTTCCTGATAAGTTTATAGTCTTAATGGAAAAACATAACAGCCGTCCTTTTGCAAAAATCATCAAGAAAATACAAAACTTAGTCTGTTTCGATCCACCACATAAGAACATTACTATTTGCCCAGAAGGAAAAAAAATCTTCAAGGCAACACTCTTTATTAATAAACATGTTTTTAGCAGCATCACTGGGGAGATAACTGAGAACTACTGCTGCTGCACAGCAAAGAAATGAACGCCTCATTTGCCAGAATATTTACCACGTCCACATAAGGTCTCCATATCCTTAATGTACTCTGACCTCATTATTGGAAAATTTGTCCTTGTTTACCCACCACTGTATACATGACAGGAAATAAGGAAAAGCAGGAAAGGTCTCCTTTAACAAAATTTCAACAACATTAGGAAAATAAATCTCAAATTCATGCCTGTTTTGATCCACTTCAGCAGTGATGCCAGATACTTATTGCATTAGTATAAGAAGTCAAAATGCTGATTATTTCCACATGTTACAGTTATAATACTGAAATACCTCAGAGCTGATTTAAACCAGCCTGATTAGTCATCGTATGCGAACAGACCTTCAAACACTCACTGCTGCACATTCACATTAAAAACTCAAACTCTGCTGCTCTGTGCTTTAGATATTATGTGCTGTAAGCATAGAGCATAGGCTTAGCAATTTGTGCCTGCACTTCATCCAATAATGATGGAAATACCTTTATTTATGTAAAGGGAAGTCAAAAATCAAGCACCAGGTCACACTGCAATGCTAGATTTATATACTAGAATATAATGCATTGAGGATCTTGGACATTATTATTCACTTTCAGTTAATTATTCTTAAATTTTCTCATTAAACATGATCCCTTGCTGAGTAAACCTACATACAGACATGATTCGCCGGTTCCAGAGGTGAGAGTCGGCGTGTAAAGAGTTGATAATTGAGTCTGATATCACGTGACTTTTGTGTCTTCTGTTTAGGGAAGTAACCTGTTTATATGCAGACGTGTCACCTGTTCACTTTTCATTAATTTATCAACCCTGGATTTTAATATCTCAGACATGTTTTTTCTCCTGATTTAAATTTTCTGCAAATTCAACAAATTTTTCGACGATTTTCAGGAATCATGTTCATCTCAGCTATGCTACTGTTTCTGACTGAAAACAAGAAGGACAGGCAATATTATGTTTATTATCGATAAGTTACATCTAGCAAAACTAGCAACAACACTTCTAAAAACAGAAAAAAAGGAGACCACTTTCTGGAGAAAACAGCCCCATGTTTCCTTCATGTTTTTGTTGGGAGAGTGTGAGAGACCAAGCAGTACAGGCACAACAATGAAGGTTTAAAAGGTAAAGTTTAGATTTTAATTAAAATGTTCAAAAAAGTCAAAAATAATAAATTTTTAAGAGCTAATAGAGGCCATCTAAACAGACCTCAACACAAAAACAAAGCAACCTTATCAAATGCTCAAAAACTGAACGTTTATACTAGTGGAGCAAACCATTATAAATGCAAAGGGTAGATATCACAGAGACAATAACTAAACTCAATACAAAGAAACCCCATTCCCCCCATGCTGTTACAGCAGATGGTTTGTTCCATTTGTCTGGCCCCTGTACTTCAACCAGCTCCACAATCACCCTCCTTTTTTGTTCAAACAGGAAGGAGCAGACAGGTAACTCAAAAATAATGAATGCAACTTATGTCAAAAATGTCAAAAACAATGTTAAAGCAATGTGCACATCATCATTTAGAGTACAGTGTTGTGCCATTGATGCAAATTAACTACATTAAACTGAGTACTGTGTAACTCTAATCTCCAATGAATATGGACCTAAATATGTGAGAATGTGAATCTATAAACCTGTATGTTTATGTAAATGGGCCCGTATTTATATAGCACTTTTCTACTTTTATTCAGCATTGACCCATTCATACAGCACTTGAGTCTATGAACTTGGGGTTCAGTGTTTTGCTCCTGCCTCATCTAGTCTGCAGATTGACATGCAGACTGGCTAAGCTGGAGATCAAACCACCAACCTTCTGTTTGTTTAGAAGCCTAAGAAGTTTAATTGCTAATTTAAATGTCCCATTTTACCATCACGTTGGCAAAAAGAAGGTGATGATCTTTTTTGTTTTGTTTAAAACTTTACTTTTAAAAAAATGCAAAAAGATGTTCCCACTTTACCTTTTTAATTCTTTTTATTCGGCTCACACATGACTAACATTACCTCGCTGTTGGAGGGGAAGAAAATGGACATCATTCTAATATTCAGCAGTTTCTTTGATGTAAAACTATACTGTGTGAACCTTTTATAATAAATCCATATATGAACATTTGTTCTACAGCTCTGAGTAAGCTGGTGCTGCCTTTGTTCTAATTAGGACCTCGGTGTACATGTACCAGTATATGCAGTTCATACATACAGCCTCTTTTCATAATACCCTAAAGCACACGTGGAAATCATATTAATATCTTAGCACTAGAAGTACTGCTTTCATTCCACTACCAAGCAGCCTTCTCTCCCCACATTCTTCCATTATACTGCGGTCTCTTTCTATTTTCAGTCTGTCCTCGTTGTATTGCTACCCCCCCTGCTCGCAGCCGTCCTCCCACCCTCGCCCATCTCCTCCGTTTATGTTCTCCCCTCATCTTTTCAGCCTCGCTGCTCGATACTCTCTGGCTCCTTTTACCACTCCTCTGCGTGCTCTCTTATTTTCTCTCCCCTCTGTTTCTTCCCCAGCATGTTTATTTCTCTCTCGGTGAAGGAGTGCAGCACTGCAGCACAGTTGCAGGTGTCAGCAGAGTGGACGGAGTTTTCTTTCAGCTTCCTTTGCATGCGTGGTCAGCACTGGGGACCATCTCAAGTATCTGTCTCTGCTGCTGCCACAGTCCTGCATCCATACCCAAAGTTATTACTGCCATGCTTCTCCTCTTCGCTTCCTTATTTCTAGTTCCTCTACCTTGCACCTAATTACTGCACTTCTACCCAACACTCAGTCTGGCTTTCTCTCTGTTTGGAGCTGATCTTTGAGAAATTAGATTTCACCAATGTATTCCAAAGGAGAAGGCAATAAACTGTGAAAATGGAGTAGGATGATTTATTGATGAAGACTTGCATCATTTTCTCCCACATTGAAGCTTTAGAGGGACCCAGTTCTTTATGTCTATCATCACAGAAAATCTATCCGATTGGATTTTAATGAAGTTTTGGAGAGTGATATGTGTCTGTGATTGGCCTTAGGCTGCATCACATGCAATATATGACGCATACAGTCATAAAGGATTCTTTAACATACTGTATGGAATATTTTCTACTTAGTGTACCAACATAAGTCAGTACTACTTAATGGTAGATGACATATTTATTGTTTTGCTGCCAATTAAAATACAATAAATGCTAAAATCAATAAAATACTTTGAGGGTTGGTTCTCATTTCTTACCTCTAACCATGCAGGGCCTTTATCAGTCCATGCAGACAGTTTTTGGTTTTTCCCCTAGGCTTTCAGATATCTTAAACTCCATTAAATAACAATAATAATTAAAGAAAAGGCAACATTTCCTTCCAGAAACAGTCCTCCTGTTGTTCTAAATAATATAGTTTTCATTAGGGCTGCTCCACTGAAAATCATTTTTATATATTTGTTTAACTGACCCTTTAAATTGTTTATTCTAAAAATGGCTACAGGCATTATAGCTAAGTCCTTCCAAGTGCAGTCCCCCTTGTGCTGTCAGAAGTGCCCTAATTCTTCATGGCACAGATTCAACAAGGTGTTGCAAACATTCCTCTGAGATTTTGATCCATACTGATGTTATAGCATCACACTGTTGCTGCAGATTTGTCGACTGCAGATTCATGACATTCCTGTTCCACCACATCCCAAAGGTGCTCTATTGGATTGAGATCTGGTGACTACAGTGAACTCATTGTCATGTTCAAGAAACCAGTTTGAGATAATTTGAGATTTGTGACATGGTGTGTTATCCTGCAGCCATCAGAAGATGGTACACTGTGGTCATAAAGGGATGGATATGGTCAGCAACAATACTCAGGTAGGCTGTGGGGTTTAAACGATGCTCAGCTGGTACTAAGGGGCCCAAAGTGTGCCAAGAAAATATCCCTGACATCATTACAACGCCAACAACAACCTGAACCATTGATACAAGGCAGGATGGATCCATGCTTTCATGCTGTTTACACCAAATTCTGACCCTACCATCTGAATGTCACAGCAGAAATCGAGACTCATCAAACCAGGCAACTTTTTCCAATCTTCTATTGTCGAGTTTTGGTGAGCCTAAGTGAATTGTAGCCTCAGTTTCCTGTTCTTAGCTGACAGGAGTGACACCCAGTGTGGTCTTCTGCTGCTGTAGCCCATCTGCTTCAAGGCTCGACATGTTGCACATTCAGAGAATTGTGGAATGAGGTTATGTAAATGAATCATACAAATGTGATTTACTAATTGCAGCTCGAAATTTACTGCAAATTGCGCTGAAAATTATATCTCGTATTTCACACCTGATGTGGTTGTGATAGTTGCCGTTAGGAATGTTAATTTATTTGGAAGGAGAGGGGGAGATGTTAGCAGAAAGCTCAAAGCTCTAATTGGCACTGCTATTTGCAGAATGCTGATCATTATTGAAAATAATTGATTGCGTCTTTGTGTATTAGTGTTAGCAGATCACCTGCCATAGTTTTCACTCCCATTCCCTTGTTTTCAAGAGTGTGGCATCATGCTAATTTGGCCTGCTAAGTAAATCTTGCCCTTGGTGCTTTGAAAATGAGGGGCAGATCTTATTGAGAAACCGAGGGACACTGCACACTCATATGGCAACCTTAAAGCTATTTTAGCATCTATTTTACTCTAAATGGGGTCAGAATTTACAAAATGAACACTATGTTGTATTCAAGAAGACGGCAACTAGCAACAGAGACCATAAACTCATCAGGAAAGTGTTAACTGAGATCAAATATCAAGTGAGAAGTCGGGTCATTTTCCTATAGACTTCTACACTATATTGCCAAAAGTATTCACTCACCCACCCAAATCACTGAATTCAGGTGTTCCAATAACTTCCATGGCCACAGGTGTATAAAATCCAGCACCTAGGCATGCAGACTGCTT
>VUQI01012743.1:3373-13505 GCA_015106735.1 Paratilapia polleni
TTTTTTTTTTTATAATGTTTTTTTTTTTTTTTTTTTTTTTTAAATAAACCCCAACTAATTCTCTGACTCCTTCCCTTCTTCCGAGTCTGAAGCAGCTGTCTGACACACCACTTTGCTTCCCCATTCACACCATTGATATCAAAGCACATATCATAATGCATTCATTTACAGAGATTAAATGTCTTTAGACACATCTAAATGGCAGTTAGATATTAGTTCATTACTTGTCATCAGTGTAAGGTCAGTCAAAGAGTCTTCTGGACACTGAAGATTCATCTTCAGCTCAAAATAAAACCTATAAATTTTCCTTTATAAAGCTGCAACAGCGCAAACATTGAGGCAGCTGTGAGGTTGTCAACAAGTCCCCTGCACTTGCCCCTGTCAGTTTACAGCTGAATAAATACATCTACAAAAAAAAAAAAAAAAAAAAAAAAAAAATATTTTTTTTTTTCTTTTTTTTTTTTTTTTTTTTTTTTTTTTTTTTTTTAAGATAAATGTCATGACTTGCAGAGGTACCCATTCATACTGTATATCTAGTTTACTGAATTTGGGGGTGTTGATTTTTAACTGTTGATCACCCTTTCCCCCCCCTAAAATATCACATATCACTAATACAATGCACTCACATCATATCACATCATCAGCTCAGAGTGACCACACTGAGAATTAACTGAACTAACTCTGACCAGCTGTTCTGGAACCAAAGACTCTGAGGCCGTTTTCACACATGAACCCTGTACAATGTTAGGAGAATCAGGTTGGAACATTGTCTGAAAGTGCCCTTTCACACATATAGCACACAAGAGGAGACAGATCGCTTCAGGTGGGTTCTCACTATTGGAAGTACTCTGTTTGGTTTAAGCCTGGGTACAGGGTACAGGAGGTAGAACACACGGCAACCATTCGCCTCACCAAATCACTGCAGCCACATAGACTTTGTACTAGGGAGCTGTCACATTCAAAGGCAGTTTAATGACCAACTGCATTAGACATTTGTGTTCTCAAATGCACCAGCTTCAGGGCTGCTGTGCATTTGTGGAAATCGCTTGACTTTCCCATCTCAGGGTTAACCAAACTCAGAGTTTGTTGAACCTACTTTCTGGAACTGACCCCTACTTGTGACAGGGCAAATACTGACAATAACCTTTTATCTACACCTTTTACCCAATTCCTTTGTTTAGGCAATAGCTGTAAAGATTCTCCATTCTAAGGAGTTTTTTCTTGGTTATTTATTAATTCAGCTTTTATGGTCAATTTTTAAGGTTACATAGGAAGTGTTAGTTTACCGTTCAGCTGCTGTGTCTGTTGACAAGCAAGATGTTACTCAGAAAACAGTGGATACAAGTAAATTAACACTGACATTTAATTGCATATATATATAGCTATAACTGTACACTGGTGTATATTACCTGTGTCACTTGTTGGACTAAACAGTCATCAGCGTAAGTTCCCTTGTGTGTGCAAGGCAGGCGTTCAAATCTTGGATCTTTTGCTATCCTGCAAAAAATAAAACAGGCAAAGACTGTTTTGGTAAAAATAACTTCAAACACATTCAAGTCTACAATGCTTATTTATATCAAGCAGCTTCTACCTGAGCGCGACTCTGTATTTCATTCCAAGCTTTTCAATCTCAGCCATCACACAGTCTGTAATATATGGTATACCTGGATCGGACAGAATTTATTAAAGGAAAAGGAAAAAAAAGATTTTTCTGTTACGATTAAATGTTGATATATACCAAGGGACATACATCAACTTTATTATTCTGATGAAAAATTACAATTGAGCACTAATACTTACATTTGGCGTAAAGGCAATCCATCATGGACTGAACAATGTCCAGTTTGGCCTTGATGGAGAAGTTTATAAAGTTTGTGTCAACCAGAATGTGGTAAGGTGGGCCAAGCTGAGTATTGTATTGAAAAAAGAGGCATGATGGGTACTTAGGCCTGCACAAAGAGTTCAAAAAAAGCAAATTAAAGAGCCATTAACCACTTTTTTTAGGATCCAACTGAAGCTGCTGTGTGGCTAACTTACACTTCTCTCTCCTTGAGCTGTGAAGGGTCTTTCTTCTTTTTCTCTTTAGCTTTTGCTCTGTCTTTCTCTTTTCTACAAACCAAACAATTAGGTGAATTAATAATCCGTGGCAGGTTAAATAAAGCAGAGACGACTTTTGCAGGAAACACTATTAAAAACTCACATCCTTTGATCCTTCAGATTGATCATTCTTTTCATCGCTGCGTACCTCTTTGTTTTTTGCTTCCCCTAGATTGATTATGTTAAAACACAAAAAAGATCAAAACCAATATATACAGCAAAACCACAAATTGTAGAAAAACAAAACTAACGTTATTTTCGAATGTCTTCGGATGGAGTAATAAAATAAATCCATTAGACAATAAAATCCGGATTCACAACATTTTAAAACATTCATGCTTATTTTAATAAATACAGTTTACATTTAACCCTTTAAATGCTGCGACTAACACCTTTAAATCGATAAATGTGAATGACATATTTAGATGAAACTCTCTTTTAGCAGCTGATGTAGTACTGCCGCACGTAGCATTGTTAGCTACATTAGCTATGTTAGCTAATGGTAACTTAGTTTAATGCCATGTCTGCCTAAACTCTCCAACCGTTCAAGTATACAAAACAGCAGACTTTACCGAACAACAATTATCAAGGCAGTGGTGTAACTATAACACAGTAAGAAACTACATACCATTTCAAATTTCAGTGACTAAAACCACAGACTGTGTAGAAGTATAACTTGCTCCTCTCCCCTCGTGTTAGCGATGCGCAGACGTAATCAAAAATCGACGCCCGTTCTGCGCATTTTCCGGTGGTTCTGCAAACAGCCTCGCAAACGAAGGTACTGCACTGTTTAATAATAGCTTGGTTATATTACAAAACTGCGTTTGCAGAGTGTTGCTTTTAGTAGTCGAGCTTTTGCAAAAGGCATCTCTTGAACCTGTTGCGATGTACACCTTGATAACCACCCTGAGCTGGCGACGAGGTTTCCGAAAGGACGCCGACACTGTTGGCTAACTCGGCTAGCTGTTAGCATGGTGTTGTCTAGCTGGAAAGCTGCTGTAGCAGTTGTTAACGTTAGCCTCTAGTTTTTACTTAGCTCCCCCGTATGTCAATAGACCAGTGAGAATTGATGATGCTGCAGTTAACCTGTTTATTATCAGACGCTTTTGTCTTTTCCAATTAACTTTACTAAAGCTTTTCTTTTGATTAGGTTATTTCTTTAGCGAGCCAGTTGTTTGTGGCAGCGGTTGATAGTTTGAAACGTCTTGACACGTGAGCTAGCGAGCCCAGAAAGCTTATCAATATTAGTACAATAACCACCAGCTGGGCTGTTGGTTGTTAACTGGATTTAGGATGTGTTTGACCTGCGCTGCTTTGACTTTAATGGTTTGTCCTCACTAAACAGGTTGGCGAAAGCTTCGTTTCATACATATTTCAGTGCCATGGATTCATTTAATGTTATTCTGGACTCTCCTCCAAGTGAGACTTAAATATTCATGCTTTTTTGACAGAGCAGTTTACCGTCGAACCCCTCGGTGTTTTCATTTACTATATACTTAAGCAACTGATTTGTGGAATTGTTTCTTAAATATTTCTGTATAGCTAAACCAGTTTTTCTTCTGTTGTAGGAGACTTGATTAGCCCACTGGTGTGTGGCAGTTGTACCTTTGAGCACGGAGAGGTCTGAGTGAAGGCTGAAAGATGGTCTGATGGACCGCCGTTTCTTCCTGACCTTCCTCTTCTTCTCACTGTCGTGGATTTTCTTCTGGGAAGTGCGCTGGAAGAAACGAAAAGAAAGTCAGATCGAGGAATGGCTCCAAGGACATCGCCTCTCTCAATACAGAAACTTATTTGAAGGTCAGTGGCTCACCGTTGCCTTCATTTGAAATCTACCTGACCAACACACCATAGACATTTAGCTGACTGTCCTTTCTGAAAGTAAGCAGATGTCAGCGATATATGTAAGGAAACTTTTTGCAGAAATACCAGAGAGGCAAAAGTGTCAGGTTTAACTGGATTTATGCTATGTTTAGTTCAGGGAGATTGTATTACCTATTGCTTTGACCCTGGTGATATTTAAATATATGCCAGTGGCATGCACAGACAATCAGCACAGGCTTAAGCTTTCATTATAGTTGATTTTAATGAGTATTTAGACCTTTTGGGGCATTACCGATGTTGATTTACTGGCAAGTATGAGTATGGGGACTTTTATGTGCTGTTCGTGTGTCATCCAGATGTACAGACACTTGAGGAACTGAGTCTGAGTGTACTTAGTCGTTTGGAAGAGGTGGTGAAGGAACAGCAGCGCTGGAGGGAGATTGCAGAGGCTCACATCCAGCTGCTCCGAGACTTTGCCTTCCAGGAGTGGCTTTGCTCCCAGAACCTGGAGCACTATTACCATACGTAAGCAATGAAAGGTCTTAACTTGAACATTTCTACTAATCTGGTATGAGCAGCAACCCTTTTATATAATCAATTTACTTGTTGGCATGCCATAAATATAGACTTTCCAGGCAGAGTTTAAGATTTTTAATGTTTTGATTTGTATAAATTGTTATGGTCATGTTTTATGTTGTTTAACACAGGCTCTGTTTATTTATGTCCACTTGAGGGCACCCTCTGCATTCACGGTTAGCTGAGTATGCTGACACTGAGCTGTGTAGGCTGCAGTGTTTCAGAGGGTCACTGCAGTAAAAAGCATTCTTTAGAGACTGCATTTGTGAGACCCTGCAGTAATGCAGATGTTTCTGTATATGTGTTGGGTGCTTTATATTGATCCAAACAGAACCGGCTATGATTAGTAGTTATTGCGTTATCAAAACAATGACTGTACACCCTGCCTCTTTTTGAGTAAATTGTTATGTTTCTAAAGGTCAGCAGTGTTTCAGAAACACAGAAAATCATGTTTGTAATGAAAACTCTGACATCTTTAAAGGGATACAGTGTCACATTTCTGAAGGTCACGGCTGTAACTCTATCACTGCCTCCATTGCTCTTTTGATTCACTCGGCTTTTACGTTAGCCTTCATTGCTCACATCACTTTGGCTGCGCCTTTGACTCAGTAAACAACTGTCAAAACCAAAGATAATTATTACACTCATTTGCTGGACAAAAATATACTATAAATGGTGAAGTTAAAGTTGCTTTCAGTTTTAGTTGTGAGTACCATTATCATCACTGTGTACATATTGAACTTGGGACAGCATTTTGCTGGTTAATTGATATAAGATAGGGAATGCATGAGCTCAGTGTCAACTGACATAAGCACAGTGTGAACATTGGCAGCTTCACAACAAGTAATGGTTTCTGTTTATTTTAAAGATTAACATAGATCTGCTAAGAATTTTCTTCTGCTGTGCCTAGCTATGCTCATCCAGTATCATCATTACAGAAATTTTTTTTTTTTTTTGATAAAGGCTATATGCAACATGCCATGCCATCTAACTTTGTCCTGTTGACATGCCATACTGCAGTAGTTTAGCTGATAAGATTGAGGCTCCTGTCCTGAATTTTCTTTAAACCAGATTTTGTTAAGCGTGTGGGACAGTGTGTTGTGTGAAGTTGGAGCAAGATTCTTATTTAACAGAGCTTGAGTAACATCAGTCATTGTAAGGTTGCATTTCTGAAGGCTATAGAAGAAAGGTAGTTGATTAGTGCTAGCATTCATTTCCATTACCTGCTTGACATGGGTTCACTTTTGTTTTTATACTGCAGATTGAAGACCTTGGGTTGTATGAATTTGGATGATCTCTCTCAGTTTGACAGTCAACTGCAGCTGTCTTTAGCTTCCTGGGGCTACTACTACGAAGACTACATAAAGTTGTCCACAGGCATCAAGATCCTCCAGACCTCCAGGGGGAGTCGCGACCAGGACTACGAGATCCGGCTGGTACACAGCCTTGCTGAGAGGCGTCTGAATGAGAAGTGGTCATTTGGTGAGGCTCTGATCATTTTTTTGCCTTTAAAGGAT
The DNA here is from genome assembly GCA_015106735.1 of Paratilapia polleni. Lineage (NCBI taxonomy): Eukaryota > Metazoa > Chordata > Actinopteri > Cichliformes > Cichlidae > Paratilapia > Paratilapia polleni. The sequence continues at coordinate 9,385 of VUQI01012743.1, forward strand.
TTTAGTTTTGGTTGCTTTCCCCAGCTGCGGAGTATCAACAGGCGTTCAGATACAAGACATAAACATAAGTACTATTTGCTAAGTGTTGTCAAGTGTTTTCACAAATGTTACTCAAAGAAGCACAGATCATTTGAATGTTGCTCAAATTCTCAAATGGAGAAGTTATGCGTTGCTTCACCCCTATGCACAACACAACATCTCTTTGTTTTTCAGCTTGTTCTCTCTTATAAAAACAGTACATTCACACCCACTGACAATAAATGTCCAATCATATAAAACACGTAAATGTTGTGACTAACTTATTAGCAATGTTTTTGTTTCCCAGGGTGTGGTTTCCCACACTGAAGGTCAAAGCTGGGAATTTTTGTCACACCCTTTCTTTGCATTTGTTTTAAAATAATTTTAGATATGTGGAAGAGCTGCCCGAGTTTATATAATAATAAAACTCTGTATTATAGACAAAGGAAAGTAAAAGTATTAACACTGAATCTGCAGACAAGGAGTAGGAAGTGAGCGGTATCTACATTTAAATTAATCAGTGGTACATTGTGTGATTGTCTTTTTAGCGGGAGCTCTCATATTTGGCTGTACTGTGGCACTGTGCTTCTTGATAAGGGACCTCATGTTTTACGTGATTGGTGAGTATCAACCAACATTAACTGTTTGCATAAGAGGTTGGGCTGATATGGCTGGCACTTATTACTGTGTCACTTATTCGTACTCCTCCTCCAAAGATACACTTCGGCTTTAAGGTGGTATTACTGGTTTTGGTATAGCCCAAATATGTGCTATGAAATGTTGGTTAAACTTCAGTTGTTGCCCTATTTTATTATTGAAACAACTCATTTCAAAATTAAAAGAACATCATGATTGCAAACACGAGTCCCAACTACATTTTCTGTACTTCTTTCCTTCTTGTGGCAGGTGGAATTACTGTTTCCATCATAGCGTTTGTCTTTACCATCAAGTTCCTCTGTGAGCTTGCAGCAAGAGTGGTCAGCTTCCTGCAGAATGAGGATCCAGGGCGACGCGGTGATCGTAGCATCTATGACTATGTCCGGGGCAACTACCTGGACCCACGTTCCTGCAAGGTGTCATGGGACTGGAAGGAACCACAGGAAGTGGGACAGACTATGAGCTTCAGAGTCCAGGTGACAATAGATTCCCAATGTCTCAATGCTAGAAATCTCTCTCTTGAAGTATTAAATTATACATGTTTGTACTTCTGTCGTCTCAGTTGTTCTATAAGAATGGTCAGCCTTTCCCAGCACATCGGCCTGTGGGGCTGAGGGTAAACATCACCCACATTGAACTGGCCCTGGACATCCCTGTTACGCAGGAAGTCCTGCAAGAACCAGAGTCCAACGTAGTCAAAGTGGCCTTCACAGTGCGCAAGGCCGGACGCTATGAGGTTGCTGTCAAGCTGGGTGGCCTCAATGTGGCCTACAGCCCTTATTACAAGATATTCCAGCCAGGTATGACTATGATATATATAATATTTTAGAGCCCGACCGATAAAGGATTTTTAAGACAGACACCAGTATTTGGTCATTTGAAAAGCCGATATAAGGGCGTATTTATTCATTTATTTTCTCCTTTCAGGCACACAAACAGATTTCCCTAACATTTGTTATGTGTAGTTATTTATAACTACTTACTAAGATAACGTGACAATCTAGGCTAAAAATAAACTTCTTTTATTGTCACAACAAGTCACGGATTACTCATTTAAGCTCTGCCAGACTGCTCGGATCAGCTGGTTGTTTTGTTTGTGGTGTTCCAAAAGTGTGTTGCCAACAGGGAAATTGCAGATTGCCCTCTGGTGTACAAACCATGCATCGTCAACACTCATAACCTGATTGAAGCATGTTTCTTCAGTCTCTTCTTTACTTTTTAAATTTTCATTTATTGACCGATAAATGAAATAAAATGTAAACAGTTCTTATCCAATTTGTCAAAACAACATCTTTATTGTGGCTGATTATGTTTCTGTTCTCTTGTTCACTTCAGGTACAGTTGTTCCATCCAAAACCAAGATAGCCTACCATTTCTCCACCCTGGTGCTAACAAATGGTCAGCAGCACACTTTACAAATTGAGCCCAGGGACGAGTATGGAAACCCTACCAGTAACTCCACGTCTCTCACGGATGAAGCCAACTACAGCGTCCAATTATACTCTGTAAGCGAGTGAACCCTTTTTTCTATCACCCATTATACTGAGGTTATTTTCTTGATTATGACTGTAAAACCTAGGATTACTTTTTATTTTTAAGTTCCCAATTGCACAATCATTAGCTTTAGAACTAAGCTGGGATTCATTTTAGTCTTTCTGATCTTTCAGCTGGGCACAGTGGATGATGACAGCCTGGAGGGCTTCTACAGCAAGTCAGTTTCACTCAACAAGCAGCAGTGCCAGGTTCTGTTGAGACTGACCTTGAGGAAGACGGGCTGTTTCAGAGCTCGCATCTCCTACAAGGATCAGCCACTCAGCAATGGGGAATTTGACATAATTGTTCTCAGTGGTGAGCAGCTTTTACATGCTGAAGAAAAATGTGCCTCTATAGAAGAAAATAGTATAGAAATGCAGTGGTGTTTTTAGCTTTTCAGCATAATTAGCTACTGTTTTCAAACCCTAATACTCCTCTTTTCATTGTATGTTGCAGAGAATGAAAAGGCCTGTGTGGAGAAGAATGTATCCACTCCAGGCATAAGTATCTACTTTGAGGCATACCTTTACAGTAGTGGGAACTACAGCAGTTCATCATGGCAGTTACCAGCCTCCTCTTTGTTGGCTCCCCAGAGGAGACCCTCCATGGGAGAAGAGGAAGATGAGCATGACTCTCCTGTGGAGGGACAACCTGAGAAGGTCAAGAAACCAAAAAAGGTCTACTGTTACATATCGCCAAAGGTAGGTGACTAGTGCCCATGTAATGGTTAGGTATAGTTTGTGTAAGTTTTCTTGTCCTTTTCAAGTTTTTGTTTATAAATTCAAAGATCTTAAAACCCTCAATGTGAAAATAAGATGGCACTGAACCTGAGTCTTTTTCAAACAGCAATTATCCGTGAAGGAATTTTACCTGAAAATTATTCCGTGGCGCCTTTTCACCTTTCGAGTATGTCCAGGAACAAAGGTGAGCAGAAATGGTGTCAGAAGATCCTGGAGATCAGTTAGTTTATCACTTGGTTGACAGGTCATTATTTCTTTTTTTAGTTTACCTATTATGGTCCTGATCCAGTCCACAAGTACCTAACTCTAGTAGTGGATGATGGGATACAGCCTCCTGTGGAGCTCAGCTGCAAAGATAGGAACATCATGGCTGCCACCTTCATTCGATTCCTGCACAAGAATATTGGTTTGTTTCAGTCCTACACGGTTACTTTTGCCCTGAGCTGCAATGAGCAAACACCGTCTCTCTTGAAGACTGTAGTAGTAATTTAATAATGTTGTCTTTAGGTGGCTCTGAAACGTTCCAAGATAAGGTGAACTTCTTTCAACGCGAACTCAGGCACATCCACTCCAAGAGACCTCGCACCAAGACCTGCCTAAAAATCAGTCGACACTCCATTCTAGAGTCAGTAAGTGCTCCTGTCTTTCTTTATTACGAACCTTTGTTTTTTGTAACCATATACAGTGCTGTGCAGAAATCTCAAGCCACCCCTCATTTTGCTTCCAAGGAGCCAGACTTTCTTGTAAATTTCTAAAGTGGTCCCGAGCAATAGTTCTCCAGACTTTCTGAAGGCCTTTCAAAGTCATTTTCAGTCCAGGCCTGACCAATTTCATAGGCTTTTTTTTGTGTTTGATAAGCCACTTAACACTGACATATGAATCATTCAAGCATAAAAAGACACTTAACTCAATGGATGAACCAGTGTTGTGCCTACACATAACAGACAACTTAGCAAAGAACCAATTTTAAATTGTATATTTAGGAACTTTGTTACTAGCAGCCTGTCACAGAAACACATAATTTGTTCCCAATTTTTAGTTGAATCTCTGAAAAAAGCGAAAGATAACACAGTTTGACAGACATAAAATAGTATTTTTGCACCAAAAAGGTGATTCCCATAGAGCTAATAGCTGTAAACTTGGCATGGTGTTCAGAGTGTCCTTAAAAAAATT
>VUQI01012747.1:18251-34308 GCA_015106735.1 Paratilapia polleni
AAGAAAAATATAAAATAAAAAAAAAAAAAAAAAAAAAAAAAAAAAAAAAAAAAAAAAAAAAAAAAAAAAAAAAAACCAAAAAAAAAAAAAAAAAAAAAAAAAAAAAAAAAAAATCCAAAGTAACACCATTCACCTACAGACATTGTTTCTTGTATATCACAATTTAGGACCAGACTCGCTGTCTGTGTTCCAGTTCTCACCTGTGTTTTGGACTATTTTACTATAGCTTGATTGCAATGGAAAACTGCGCAGAAAGATGTGAGTTGGGGACTATTTGCACACCGTTTATGAAGGACAAACACGGCTCGTGAAAGTCAAGGTGTTCACCCCGTTGTGGAAAGTTTCTATAACCTTAATCACAGGTTCCTTATCAACTAAGAGAGATAAAAGCCTCAGAAAATAGTTGGCCCAGGTCAGGGTGGTCACACATCCCTATCGATTGTTTGTTTGTGTGTGTGCCTGTGTGTTTGACTTGGGTCTGTGTGTGTGTGTCTGTGCTAGCGTTTGCATGTGAATGTGGATGAGTGCAGGCATGTGTGTGTGTTCTCGGGTCTTGGACAAACAAAGGCAGGGGTCCCGTTGACGAACCAATTAAAAAGGAGGAAGAATGGGGGAGGACACGCTGGCCCAGCAGGCTTTGCCCATCACTTAAATTAAAGATGGCAAGCAGAGGGAAAGCAGTCAGGATCTCAAAGCTCTTTCGTGTTTTTTGGTACAGTTAACAAATGGTCCAGGAAAACCATATTCAAATTATTAGCAGTGCATGAATGCATGGAAATAACTTACTGATTTTATCAAATATCTCTTCACCCCCATTCATTCAAGCCCTAGTTCCAGAGAACTACGGCTTTAACTTGCAAAAACACTTCCTTTTAATTCGGTTTTGTTTCCTTGAGTTATTTTTATTGACTGAAAATTAGCAAACCTCCAACTTTGTGCTACGGTCGTTCTGTAGTGTCTCAGCTATCTCACATTAAAGACAGCTGAGTATGTATTCCTAGTCATCAGAAGCCACCAGTAAATCTGATTTTAAATTAATTGCAAACATAAAACGGTATAAAATGGATGGATGCAAACAAACAAAAACAAAAAAAAAACAAAACAAAAAAAGGTGATCTGAACATTGAAGCTTCATGTTTGACTTTATTGCAAAATGTAAACATATATTTTTTGTTGTGGGTGTTGTTATTGATTCAATGCAACCTGGGAACCCAGCTAGTGTGCTCATTTTGCCTGTTGACAGCTTGTCCAATGTATTTCTGCAAATGCCCCTTTAGCATTTTCACATGGACAGTTCACCTGCATGCAACCAAAGTCTGACATTCATCAGCATTGTCTTGGACTGCAAGTGGACTACAAACTAGGTCTGGGTACATTTCATGTTTAAACCGGTGCTGATACCTGGAATTTGGTACAGGTACCCAGCAGTACCTTTTTTCAGTACTTTACTCGTTTTGAAATAATAAATTAAAATTTTTGTCTTACTAAATAAGTCCATACTTCACAATTGAAACACACCACATCAGCTGTGTTGGCCACTCTCTGACAGTGTCTGTAATGTTGACATCAGTGTCACAATGTTTGCATGCTGCAAAATTAAATAGTAATGTTAGACTATTATTGGCTATGGGTACATACTTACATTTTGGACAAACTGTTTCACGTCAAACACTGTGTTTATTTACCATAAATACTGATACTGGTACTGGTACTGATAATAAATTTCAGTGCAGCCAGTGTAAAAAGTTAAAACATCAACAAACAGCGAAAAAAAAAAAGAAAAAGAAAAAAGGCCCTGTTTCTCTGACAACAAATTATCCAGCTGCCTAATTACCTGAAGAGAATGTTAACGAAGCTGTCAATTTCTCACTTTAAGTTTAATCATCATCCATGGGTTCAACTTCTTTTATGTTGGCAACAGATGTGCTAACGTTAGCTGTACGTCCTTTGGTGAATTTGGCTTTCAGGCTGTCAAACAGCTTTTAGACAAATTTTGTGTTTGATCAGGTGTTTCCTCAGGTTAGATGTATTGCAGAGGCCAGCTTTGCATTTTGCGCTACAAATGTAGCGTTGTCTGCGTCGAGTTTTGAAAAGTGTAACCACACCTGAGAGTACTTTCGGCTCGCTACTGCCACCATTGCCATGTGTGCTGGTTGTTATTCAAAATGTTGCAGGAGTGATGTCACGTGGTCTCACTCTCTTTTTTTCCCTCTAACCCAGATTTGCCTTGGTACCGAAATTTGGCACTGCACCGATTGATTTAGTGTGAATCGGTATCCAGTATTACCAAGGTAATTTGATTGATACCCTAAAAAGTACCGAGTTTGGTACCCAACGCTACTACAAATGGCAACCAAAAAGGTTCCAGTACCAAAAATCTTGTCCCTTGCCTAAAAATTATTGACCATCATATTCAGAATTTGTTTATAGAGATTATTTAGCATGTAACAGATTTAAAGATACTTTATTACCCATTCAACCTTGTGAGTGGATGCCACTTTATGTATATAAAGTAAGGGATAATTTGTATTATTTTTTTATGCTGAGTACCATGCAGTTAATGGAATGGACCGTTAAATGTGCTTGGTTTGGTTCAGTCAGCAGTTGATACTGTTCATGGGGGATTTTCCATGTTCATCTCAGATGATCATGCATGGGAAATGAAGGGTACTTCCAGAAGGGCGAGCGTGAAAGGAGTAGTGTCTGGCTTTCATCTATACAAACACAAAAAAAATACCACGGTGTTGTTTTTATAATAGTAATATCTTAAACAGAGCTGGATCATTACCACTGCAGGAAATTTCCCAGAAACCCTAGAACCTTTTTTTTTTTTTTTTTTTAGTAGCACAGATACATTACCTGCATTTCAGAAGCAAGCATGAGGGTCTAAATTTAGTCTCTGGTCTGCTGACCAGTCAAGCACGAGTCTCAGGCCTGCCTTGTGTAATAGCACTCATTCAGTTAATCAGCAAGCACTGATTTTGATTAATACTACTATTATGGAAAAATTATTAGTAATGTGACTAATGTAACATGAGAGTGAGTGATAGTCGTTTACCACTGGACTCATGTGGTACTTATTTCCTCATTTTGCTTCTTGTAAAAGTAGATCCCTATGCAAAGACCACAAAGAAAAGATAATAGACAGACATGGAAAGAAAGATTAAGATGAGAGTTCTGAGGTGAAAAAATAAAAGGAACAGTAAAAGGAAGGAGAACCGCTTGTGTAAAATGCAGGGTGCAGAAGAAGAAGAAAAAAGAGATGGGGGAGGGGGGTGTCTTACAGGTGTTTCTTTCCTTTGAAGAAGGGTTTCCTCTTTTGCCTTTAAGGATGAAAATAATTAACACCTTTGCGGTTGCCATGCCAACATACAGTCTTACTTAGCTCTCAGCTGTGAGCATTCCTGGCCATAATTACCCATAATCCATCTGCACTTCCATCTGAGAAAGAGACTGAGGAGCAAAAAGCACAGAGGCATTTATTTGCATATTCTGTCCCATAAGGTGCACAGCTTTGAAAAGTCGCACGCATTCAACCAGGGGTGTGGCAGATGGTCACTGAGAGCCTTGGCATGACATTTCTTGTAAGGATTCATACGTATTATTTCACTCTTTCTTGTTATATCAACCTACTACTTGCTTCTTTGCCAGCCATTCAAAACTGGACTACATTATCTTTTTTCAACATGTGACTAAAATAACCAGGTGTAGTTTCTTCTCTGGGTCACAATATCAGGAATCAGCCATATTTAAAATTGCAGTATGTAATATTTTTAATGTGTTAAATGTGTTTTTTAATACCAACAGTTTACTGTATTGTAACGTAACTTTAAAAAATAGATCTTCCTCAGCTTTCTTCCCTTCCCCTACAATACCAACAGTGAGCAACACTAATTCTTAGCTTAAAAACTGATTCCACCAGTCACTAAAATCAACAAACAACTGACCTAGCGCAACACGAACTTCAACACAAATGCCACATAAGGACAAATCTGGCTTCAGTACTTGTCAGATAGTATTTTGCTAGCAATTAAAGTAGAAAGTAAGTAGGCTAGCCATGTACCTACTATGTTGGGCAGTTAGCAATGTGCCTGCATTAGCAGGTACGCTAATGCTAATATTACCTTGAAAATGTGACTGATATTTGGGGAAAAATCTAGGGTCAACATCATCAACCCATTCAGGGTTCATCATCCTGATGAAAGGATGGCATGGTTTTTGCAGGATTAAAACCAATCCCGACTGTCTTTCTTCTGGCTAATGCTAGCTAACGACCATAGACAGTATAAAAGATTAAAATAACTACCGTGATGTCACCTATTGGTTTCTGAAGTCTCGTTTTGAAACCTTGAGATGAGCCTTTTTGCACTGAAGAGCTAAAGACTTGGCTAACAACTTGTGGATCACAAATCATTAGCCAATAAGCATACCCAGGATAATCCTCCTTTCTGAAACTTAGAATAACCAAAATTCATGAAATGGACTTAATGTTTTAACTTAATGAGTGACTGAGAGCATAACCTCATCAGGAAAGTGTTTACAGAGGTCAACTCTGAGAGCTGTTTTCCCATAGAATTCTATAGAGCTCAACAATGATGTTCTGGAAGTAAAAATCCAGTTTATATTCTCCATAGGGATTTTGATTATAAGCCATAATATTGTAAAGTTGTTGTAATGTTGCTGGAGCTGGGTTGCTGACTTCCTTTAGCTGCCTTGATCTAACATGCCAGAGGCTGTTCACATTGGAGACCTGCTGCAGACATGGGTACGATCTGGCGTGAGACTTGCACCTTATCCCAAAGATTTTCAAGGGCCAGCGAGAGCTTACTGGCCACCACCAGACTCCGCTGGATGCTTTCCAGGGCACGGACCCCTATCTCAGGGCAAACCCATCCAAAGTAGACTTACTATGAGCTAAAGCTGCGACCGGAGACCATAGAAAGTGAATGGCATTTGGCGACTTCAAATGACTACAGGGGGAAAAACTGCTGGCGACATGAAGTGGGCGGGACCTGCGATAAACTTTCAGGTGAGCAACTGAAGAGATTACCAATGAGAGTAAAGAATACCGCTGATTGACATATGACCTGGTAGTAAATATATTAGAGGGTCACCTAGGCAACCAGACCCTGGAATGTCCGCAAGCAACCAGCTGGCAGCTTTAAAGCGAATTTCTTCCAGTGTGTACACAGCTTAAGACGTTGTGAAACGATGGTATATGCTCCTGTAGAAACCACAAGTCTGTATGATATCCACATTGTTTTAACAAATGTTTCACAATGTCGTGGAAAAGAACTGCTCTTCCAACAATCCTAAATTGAAACAGCGACGTCTCTGATTGGTGGAGGTAGCTGTTAGGATGGATATGTTTAAACCAGTGAATGCCGGGTTGCTTAGTGAGCGCAAAATTTCAGAAACCGCGAAAGCGGTGATTGCAGTCAAGAACGAAATGACAAAATAACTACGCTACATTTTACTACACACACACAACACAAACTAAAAAATATATACAAAACTAATATTATGCTGATAATGAAAAGGATTAAATTCAAGAAGGCTGGAAGTCGTTCACTGTGGAATCTGGGATTTGTAGTTCCTTCACTGTTAAAAGTAACCATATACACAGTCTTGTACCTTTGCCTTCATTTTTGTTTTCTTTAATGTTTCTGGTCCAAATTGAATCTTTTTATGGTCAAGAGTCACCTTGTAGCTGGTTGGCTTGGCTCAAGGCTTAAAAACTCTTTATATAAGGATTTTCTGAAATGTCAGTAGAGAAAATAGAATGGGAAATTCACTTTCGGAGCCGGAGGCCTTAAAAAAGTGGGTGGCCAGCGTTAAGCTCTGTTGGACCGGAAGTCTTTTTGTAACCACAGGAATCGCCTGAATTGCCTGCTAATGCAGATGAAATGTAGCTAACGTACTAAACTGCTCAAATACGAATTGTCTTGAGCTGATAAGGTCAGTTTGCCATTAGAAAATTACAACTTTCAGTACAAACAGTATACATTATAACTGTAAAAAATGCAACACAACAGCACACAATTGGTATGTCCCATAACCGCTGCAAGCAAACACAAACGACATAATGCTGACATATTGGCTTCAGATGTCATTATTTACAGGTTTTCTAAATGCTCCTCAGAGAACCTTTAATGGTAGTATGCATTTCCATACCATATGAAGATAAAGGGATTATTTTTTTTCCAGGGATCCACGGTAATGTATTTAATACCTTTACATTCAGCAAAAATGTGTATGTGAAAACAGTCATTATTTCTCTACCTTTGAAGACATGGAAAAAGATTTGCCAATTAGTCCATCTGAAGGTATAATTGTCACTGAACAAATATACAGTACATTTAGTAATTATTCTTTGATCATCAAACAGAGCTGCAATACTGTTCTCACCAGTCATCCAGTGCAGTAAATATTTGAACACCTACCAGCAGCACCATCATCATCATCATCATCATCACCATCAGCCTTGCATAATGATGACATTACACGTGCCAATAGTGACAAGTGAAGCGAAAAGCAGGAAACAACTGGACATGTTTCATAGAATTATTCAATAACCACTGTGTGTTATCTTCGACAGGCACAGCTTCGGTTGGGGAAGTTGTGATTACAGCGCAAAAGCTAACCAATTACAGCCCTGTATTTCAAACTGCTGAGCGTGCAAAGCCTATTGACATGCAATTAGTCAAGCCATCATTAGGAGGCATTTCATCGCTGACTCTTCTCGATTAATTCTCATTACCTCCCAATTTATGTGTGTGTGTGTTTACGTGTGGTTTGGCAAGGATAAGACAAAGTGGAGTGTGACTTTTTAATGCAGAAGGTCATTATGCTAATCAGTATCATTACAGAAGGCCACAAGCCCCAAACTGAGTATAGCCAAAGGCCTTCTTCTGTTCCTTCTGAGATTTCAGATGTTGTTTGTCCCTCCTAAGGGACACTTCACCAATTCTTCAGATGAAGATCAGTTTACTTGTCAGTAATACTATTCTGTCGGTAGGCACAAATCCCTTGGGGGTTGTGTCAGGAAGGGCATCTGGTTGAAAAATCTGCCAAATCAAACATGCTTTTTTAGTACTGTTCTGTTGGTAAAATATTGTATGACATCTCCTGTTGCTCTTGATTGGTGATCTCTTCATGATGTCATCAGAGCTGTCTCGCATTGGACTTATGACAATTTTATAACATGAAGCGTGGTTTACGTACTGGAGAAACATTTGAAAAGCAAGGGAGTCTAGTGGAAAATGTTATTGAGTTGTATTTTGGGAAGTGCAGGAAGTAGGATCTGGTGAGCTTAACCCAGCAAAGAGTAGCCTATAAAAAGTAAAGATTTTGACCATTCTATTTAAAATATATTATTTGTGAGTCCCTCAGTAAATCTATGATTGTTGTTTTCCATATGAAGAATTTCTAGTGACTACTCTGTTATTTTTCTTCTTAAATTACATTAACATTCACATTTTTGCACACATGCTATCTTACAGGGTATCGGCCATAGGAACCTAAAGTGCGTTTCTTGCATTAGAATGTATTGATTGTGATGAGCTGCCAATCATAATCCCACCTTACACTGTTTAATTATTGTCATCATGTAAACCTAAATAGAGCTTGAAGACCTGATAATGCGGACTCACGTCTCAATTCTCCATTCAGCGTTCTTTTCAGTGTGACTGCTCAGGTGTGAAGGATTTAAGCAACAGAGGCCGACTTTTTATTGTGCTGGTGTCATAGGTGTCACGGCAAGGGGGTCTGCAGCTGCTTAGGCTGCTATTGTCACTGTGTCATAACGTCAGGACCTATGGATTAGAGCTTCTGAGTGTTCAATTTCTGCACAATGTGTCAGAGCTCTGCTGTGACATGTGGCCATTAGCCATGCTCGTGAATAAGTAATGATGTGACCACAGCAAATATAAACACAGCATGAGCTGTACAGGTGCATATAGCTATATGGATAAGCAGCTCAATTATATGTAGGCCTGTGTGTGTGTGTGTGTTTGCTTATTGGCAGATTTTCTTCTAACCATTGTGTGTTATTGTAAAATGTGTGCTTGTCTGGGTGCGTGTCTGTGTGTGTCTGTGTGTGTGTGGGCACAGACTGCTGACCAGGCAGCATATGCCAGGGCTCGGGCACTCAAAGACACACAGTCAGCACAATGCCTGTCACCGCAGCCAGCCAATCAGATCACTTAAAGCACGGGCCAAAGGGCAGGCAGGAACCAATTGTCATGACAGGATCTTCTGCGCACTGGCATAACTGATGGCTCAGTTTGACTGTGGCACTCAACACCTGCAAATAGCTCCTATTTATGCAGACAGGTATTCATACAATTTTTTTGGCTATAATATAAATTTCACTTTTCTGTCTCCTTTCTCCATGTTTTTAGTAACAATTAATGTATTGTTTTTAATTAGATCACAATCATTTCTTGGTGAAAATGTAGGCAAATGTAGACATACAGCAGTGCATACACAATCACTTAAGTGTTTCTTCCGGAACATGCAATACAACTGTTACACAATATTTAATTATAGTTCCAAATGCAGTGATTGGAAAACCTTATTACAAAGTACACAGTGTTCGGTATTCATTTGCTGTGGCAAATCATAGTGATACTACATTCTTCTTTTACATTGTGGTTCTGCATTGCCCTTGAATATTTCTCTCAGGGGACAGACCTTCTTTAGTCTATAGATAGGCTAAAGATATTCTAAAGTGCATATACAAAAACACCAAAGATATCACCTAGGTATGGAGGATACAATCAGAGCTCTGGAGAGTAGCCCTTCTGCCTGCTCCTCCTGGGATCATGGGTCTAGTGGATTTAAGGCTTTGGTCTCAGTATCCTCTTAAGACAGGAATGGGCAGTTAGATGGATCAAGTCACTGAAAGGAAGGGGGGTACTTATCTAAAAACTTTCATACATATATAGCGTCAGGACGGTACCTTATATGTGTCAGCTCATGTTTCAGGGGATTAACTACCAGCTGCTTGGGGAAAGGATTTCTGAAACAGTTTAAGCAACAGGCTACGAATGCGATTATTGACCGGTAAATAACAATTGCTTAATAAGGATAAGAGGTGAAAACTCCATTTGGAATGTAAACCATTCATGTCCGCTGTTAAGTAAAACTTGAATGTTGCTTTGATAACCAAAATTGTATCCATATGGTCGCCTAAGGAAACCCCATTAGAGGGAAAACAGTGAAAACAAGGCACCTGTTTTGAATTTTGCCATCAAAACTGTGCTAATCTTTCCTACTGCAAAATGTTTTACTGCCTTTTCTCGCAGTTGGGCAGTGTGCCAGCCTTTTTACATGGTGTACTCAAAGGCCAACCCAGATGGCAAAACTTGAACTAACGCAATAAAAATGTGTTCCTATCCAAAATGATCAAATGGGGTTTGTTTTTATGAAATCTCCTACACAAACCCCGCGGCCTGTTCTGTCCCCTCCTGCAGTATTTATTCAAATGCATAAATACACACACATTCACACTGACCGTGTGCACACACACAGACAGATAAAAAGCTCAGATATGATTGAGATGGGTTGCTTTTATGATGAAAGGCGCCAAAATGAAAGAAGTGTGACAGCAGAAAAGAGTGCTTGTATTATTTCTACATTACATTTGTGCACTGTGTAAGTGTGTGCGTCTGTGATGCAAGCTGAAGTTCAGTAGCTTATTCACAAATCATAGTTACACTGAGCTGGCACACATGCCATCTATGCCACGTTAAGAAAAAAAAAACATCAGTCGTGTTTGATTTTACATCAAAGGCCTGGATAGGTAATGCTAACATACTGATTGATTCACAGATGCAAAGAAAGAAATGCCATCTTACACATGAAAAATTATGTGAGTATATATGTGCGGTAAATATTGATATGAACATTAATGGATGCAGTTTATCTTGTATAAATTAAAATGAAAAACCTGGTCGTTCTTATTTCCATGGCATCAAATACTGCCTTTGTGTCAAAGTCTCCAAATTGCACACAAGGAGTCCTTTGGCATCTGTGCCCCGATTTGGCATCTGAGTTTAGGTACTCCCAGCTATGGACGTTTGTAAAGAACCTCTCAGCATCACATTTGAAAGGATAAGCGTCATGTTGCAACATACAGGGTTAATGATGTGAAGGCCACATTTTTATGCAAACCAAGATTTTTTTGTAAGCCTACACAAGTTTTCAGTGCTTAAACGCAACCAATGAAAAAAAGCAACAAGCAAAATTTGAGTGAAAATGAAACAAATCAGCAAGCATAAACCAAGTGAAACAAAATTCAAACACATAGCTTTCAAAAAACAATCATACAAGCCATGGTTTGTCTTGACTGATAAACTTCCCACTTACTCCATCTCAACGCTTTCGGTTTCTTGATTTGGTCTTAATTTGGTAACTCATGAAAAGATTATAATTATCTGTAGAAACAAGTGCTTGTACAGCACTAGTAGGCATACAATACTTCTGCAGCTGGTGCATCAATGCACAGATGCCAAAGAACAGTTTTATATCTTTGAGACACTAGTGGCATCTGACAGTATCAGTATATGATGCCCTGCAAAGAAAATGCATAGGAGAATAAGCATACTAGATTGTAGAAGTGAAGGTGTAAGGGAATGTGTAGAACGAGCTAATAACAGTTATGCAATGTAGCTGCCAGATTACCAGACAGACTAGGGACCTGACATTGTTACATAACACTGAGCCCAGACTTTAATCCATATACCGACCTGGCTGGCATGCTGCACACATGACTAGAAGCCTTAACCTGTCCTCGACAGGGAGAGCTGTCTCTCAGAGGAATATTAGAGGAAGGTTGGCATTTTAATACATGTATTCTCAAGGCATTTTTTATTATATTTACTATTTTACCCACATTAATAAATGTCATTGCTAAATAACAGTAAAGTCCTGGCTACTAGACTTATAGTGTTAAACTGTTATTTTACAGTGTACGTACTGTATTCCACAACAGCAGTTTCTTACTCTAAAAAAATTACAGTTTTTTTTTTTTTGCATAGAATATAAGGTTTATAGTATGCTACTGTTTGGTTGCCATTATACTGTTATTTTAGCATTCCACTGCAATCTCCAGAAGCAGTGTATTACTGTAAAATGTGACTGTATGTTTTTATCCGTGTACCTGAATTCAGTTTCTTGTCTTTCTTGATAGGACATTAATTGTTTGTCACAATTCCCTTAATCTTTAATCCTTATCCTTTGCACCATATAGCAACAGAATTTAGTCTACATTTTACAACTACCCTAAAGCAGGCTGGATGTGATTTACCTCATTTAAGTCCACTTCATTTATCCACAAAAGTCAAGAGTCTCAGCACATAAATAACTGCAATAACCATTGCAGGCATTTGACCACTCCCCTCAGGGCATGCTGTAGAGGTGCTTTGGGAGTATCAGGTCTCCGGCGCATTGTTATGGGCCATTCGGTCCCTGTACAACCGTAGTGAGTGCTTGGTTCACATTGCTGGCAGTAAGTCAAACCCATTCCCGTATGGAGTTGGATTCTGCCAGGGCTGCCCTTGGTCACCGATTCTGTTCATAACTTTTATGGACAGAATTTCTAGGCACACCCAAGGGGTGGAGGGTTTTAGCTATAGTGGCCTCAGGAACATCTTTCTGCTTTTTGCAGATGATGTGGTTCTTTTGACTTCATCAACCAGTGACCACCAGCTCATACTCAAGAAGTTCACAGTCGAGTATGAAGCAGCGGGAATGAGAATTAGCACCTCCAAGTCTGAGGCTATGGTTCTCAGCTGGAAAAGGGTGAAGTGCCCACTCCAGGTCGGGGAGGAGTTGCTGCCCCAAGTGGAGGAGTATAAATATCTCTGGGTCTTGTTCACAAATGAGGGGAGAGTGGAGTGGGAGACTGGGAACTCCTTGGTATCCCACCAGAAGACCTGGAGAAGGTGGCCAGGTAGAGGGAGGTCTGGGTGTCTCTGCTTAGACACCGAATAAGTGACAGAAAATGGATGGATGGATGGAATCTTCACACCACCACTAATTTAATGATTTAAACATTTACATTCTCAGGTGTCAGCTAGGGAAAAAATAAAGTAATATACCGTAAGATTGGACAGTAGTTAATATTTGCCTCAAAAGCATTGGCATTCACGGTATTCAACTGTATTCACAAAGGATAGTCAATACTGTACAATGTAAATGTAGTTTTACAGCAATTTATTAGAGTAGTCCTCACTACATCTGTGAGCTGATGGCTAGAAGTCAAGCCACTGTTGTCTCTAACAGTTCAGTAAATATTCAGGTTATTCAAAAGAGTTGTATTTGTTCCATTCACTCTTATCTGATAGCTGTCTGCAAACCATTCCTTTTTAGTACGGCAGCTTATATTGCACCAGAGGAGGGTTAAATGGAAGATTACATGAGGACACTGCTGAAGTCAACATGCTTACAGAGAACATAATACAAGTAGCCTATATCCTGCACACATGTTGGGGAATCTGACCCCAGCAGGAAGCCTGACAAATTCAGTCTCTAAGATTTCCCTGGCACAGAGCACCAGTTCAACTAAGCCAGATCAATTTCAATCGGCGGCTTACCAAAATGATGTGGCTGCCACCGGGCCAGCGTGATGGGGCTAAAAATAGTCTCGACCAACCCCGAGGCTGTGATGTGGCCACGTAAGCTCTGGTGGTGTCTGGTTTTACGTGTCCCCGCTGAAACCCATCAAATTACAGATGCAAATGCTTATCAAAACTATTTCCACTTGCTGACACAGTTTACTAAGGCAGCAATTAGAGCAAAGGAAAATGGGAGACATCCCAGGAATGTGAAAAAAAAGGGAGAGATGGGAAAAATGAAGAAACGGGAGAGAGGAAGAGGAAAAGGGTGGACAGTGTCAGCTCATCAGTAGGCCACAAGCCATTCTCTGTTCCCTCCCTTCTTACTTTTTTTTCCGACATCCACAGATCAAACGACTGGTGAACATAAATAAAAGCCCTGATGATGATTTCCCATGAGAGCTGTGAACAACTGCATAGCATGCGTTCACATCAAGCTATGGCAAAACAGCTGTCTGTGCTTCTGCTGTCAGCACGCCTGGTTGGCCAAATGCCTGACTGCCTCACTTGCTCCTCAAATGGTTCACATCATCGAGAGAGAGACAAAGAGAAAAGATTATAGTTATGAATGCTTCATAATCTTATTGGTCCTTGTTAAGAGCAAAGCTTGGATTTATCAGTACTGTGGATAATAAGATAAGTAGATCCATCCTGTGCGTTAAACACATGAGGTTATGTTCCACGGGGGGCTTGCAAGGTGAAAAAGCCTTTTATACCCAATGCACACTTTGCCACATTGTTTCAAACCATCAACCAGTACAATTATGCTCTAATTAGTTATAGTAACAGCAGCACAGCAGGTGTTTTGTATAGTGGCACCTCATTAAGGGACATACAAAGCGAAGGAGGAGGGGTTTCTCTTTTTATCCAACCATAATATCGTTTTCATGTCCAGGATCATGTGGTTTCTGGGGCCTGGCCCAGCAGGCACTAGGTGATAGGCAGTAAACACCCTGAGCAGTACATGGATCTATCACAAGGTTCATACCTAATATCATTCCAGCTGCTGTACAAATGTGTCCTATCCATTCCCTCTCCATTGGAATACTTGTATGGAGGAGAGTATTATTTCAGTCCACATGTTGCACCTGCTTAAATTGGAAAATGGCAAGTACATACAATTTTTTATATGTGTGATATGGAGTACCCTCCTAAGCCCTGAGCGTGACTTCAGGTGGAATGACACTCTATATAGTAGTAAAAATGAAAAGAGTTTGGAAAGAACCATAGTAATAAAAGCTCATAACTGCAGGTAATTTAGCTGTTCTAGTTCACCTGTGCTGACCTGTTTGGACTGTGGGAGGAGCTCTGTATGGAGAGAACTGTGGGGTAAAAGAAATGCTAAAAAGGAGCTTTACTTCAAAGATCTATAGTGTCAATAGCAATTACTAATAATAACTGTATGGGCCAAAGCCACATTACCTCTAAAAGTACATGCATGACCACAGAACGATCCTGCAGGAGAGGTGGAGGGTGCTGCTGCAGGGAACAAATTTCCTTTGAAGCATAATCCAATAAACGATTGAACTCTTTTATGCAAATGTTTTATAAGATAAAAGCAAATGAACCCTTGAGGTTCTTCCATATGTCCCCACACAATCTTCATGTACATACTAGGCTATCGTTTAAAAAATGCAAATGCCTGAAGCCTTCATGTGGCCTCTTGACACATTTTCTTTAGGGGAACACAATGCTTGGTTACCTTGTCAGCAACCTGTACATATACAGTTATGCTACAAATGCACAAATGTGTTGATAGCAGCCACTTCTGAGTGAAATTGTTCGCACAAAGCATCACATGACATCATTCGTTGAATAGGTAGCAACACAGCAGGTTAGCCCACAGGCTGTTACTCTGTTCTCATATGCAGCCTGTATGTGTGTGTGTGTGTGTGTGTGTGTTTGCGTGTGTGCGCACATTTACATAACTTTGCAGCCAGCAGGTCTATAGTGAGATAATGTTCCCTGGAACTCTGTTGCTACTGTTTGGTTAGTGGTCACACACACACACACACACAGAGCCTACACACACAGACGGTATCACAGGTAACACAAGATAAAAAGTGGAAAGTTCACCAAGAGCCAAGGGTATGTTCGATGTGTAACAGTAAAAGTGGAAAGTTTACATTCAGAAATGGGGCAGCTGGCTCTACAAACCTTGACCAACTGGCCTATTAGTTTTATACTTCTCTGTTTTAATTTCATACTCCTGTCCATGCATGACATTCTGTTTATTGCAGTTATTAGATATCATCCACTGGCTGTATGGAAAGTATCCTATGACATCCTTAGACAGTCCATGCAGCACATTGCAGTGCGATCTTTTAGGGGTATTTCAGTCTTATTATATTGGTTTACGCACACACACACACACACACACACACACACACACACACACATATATATATATATATATATATATATACGGGCATCACGGTGGTACAGTGGTTAGCACCATGCCTGGATCATATAGTTACAGAAACCTGGGCATAATGTTTGATGAGCCCTGGCCAGCTTTCTTCTTCCTTCACTAATTAGACATATACATATAGAGACAGAATAGTTCTTAATCCTTATGGAGCCCTGTACCTCACTGGAAAATTCAACGTAACCATCACAGTACAACTTCAGACTTAAAGTATCTGATATTAAATGGAAAATGAATCAGCCAGAGCTTTTTCATTTTGGATGGGCCTCCAAGCAGTGTGGACCCCTGGGCCAGTACCCACAATGCCCATTGGATAATCCGGACCAGGTTAGCACTCTAAGCAAGAACGTAGCATGTTTGCTCTGTGCCTGTGTGAGTTCTCTCCGGTTTACTCTGGCTTGCTCCCACAGTCCAAAGACATGCATGTTAGGTTAATTAGTGATTCTAAATTGGCTGTAAGTGTGAATATGAGACTATGTGGTTGTCTGTCTCTCTGTGTTAGCGCTGTGATGAACTGGTCGACCTGTCCAGGGTGTCTGCCTCTCACCCTATGACAGCGGGCACAGGCTCCAGCCCTCTTCAACCCTAAGTTATATGGATATATTAGTTTAGATCAGTCTGTTGTAATAGGCTTTTCTGTTTTTTTGTTTGTTTGTTTTTGTTTGTTTCTTTCTTTCTTTTACAGCTATGGGCTTAATGTCTTATTTGGGCTGTCTGCAATATTGGGGCAGCTGTGGCTCATGAGGAAGAGCGGGTCGTCTGCTAATCAGAAGGTCAGTGGTTTGATCCCTGGTTCCCTTAGTCTGCATATCAAAGTATCTGTGGGCAAGATACTGAACCCCAAGTTGGCCCTGATGCTTTCATTAGAGTGTGAGCATGTGTGAATGTTAGATAGAAGCACTTTCACTTAGAAAGAAGTGAATGTAGTATTGAGTAGAAAGGTGCTATGTAAGCAATCAATTTATAATGCTGATTTTCAATATAATTTATATTGTACTTTTTATATTTC
>VUQI01012751.1:10979-24045 GCA_015106735.1 Paratilapia polleni
AAGAACAAGCACTGACCTGAGAGAGAGATTAACCTGGTGGCTGGATTTTAGCAAATTAATGTCAAACAATGCTCTGAGAGTTTCAGTAATGAAAATAGCAGCTGGATTATTTATTAAATTAGGGTCATACTAAAATGAAACAACAAACTTGATATTTTTAAGAAACCTAATCTTATCACGAACACTTGTAACCGTCCCCTCCACAGCATGTAAACCATAGCAAAGGCATATATTGGGCCTTGTTTCCAGAATAAACACACGCTCTGTGTTGATAGGGAGGTGTGTGTTATGAAAACAGAGGCTGAGAGGTGACGTGAGAGAGCAGACAGAGTAGAGGAGGGGCAAAGAAAGCAACAGTCGCACAGGGAGTTAACATGAAAATCTCTTGGGCCTCTAAGCCAATTACTGGAGCTGCATTGATTGAGGGAGCACTTTAAGGCCTCATCTACACAAGTAGTCCCCTAATACACTGGTCAGATGATGGAAGCGTCTCAACCACAAACTATGGTTAGATGGCCATTTGCATCCATTATGGTGTCAGCTGGACAAATCTTTTTAGAGAAGCTAACTGGACTAATATAGTATTTCACAATATATTTTTCGATTTAAATTCAATTTAAGGTTTCAGGAACACAGTTTGAACCTAAATTAATTAAAGGATGTGGCCTCATCTTCATACTGCTTGAAGGCTAGAAGTCTGCTGCTGTTGCTGAGTTGGACAGGTTCTGGACCTGTTTTCCTCAGCCCAGACTAGGAGACCAAAGTGATTTTTACATCCCAAGAGCTATGGCTGTGTTCAATCAGCACTTCTATCCCCCATTAAAGGAAATGCCGGCCCATAATGATTTATGAAGGGGAACAGGGAGAGAATCGATGTCGCGGAGGTCTTCAGATTAATGATTAAGCAAATAGCAATCCCACTCCAGATCCTGATTCAGGGGCATGCCATGCTGTAGTAGGTTCATTTAACTACCAGTGTGTTGAGGATGTTTCAGCAAGGTGC
The DNA here is from genome assembly GCA_015106735.1 of Paratilapia polleni. Lineage (NCBI taxonomy): Eukaryota > Metazoa > Chordata > Actinopteri > Cichliformes > Cichlidae > Paratilapia > Paratilapia polleni. The sequence goes on from VUQI01012751.1 coordinate 11,983, forward strand.
TGCAATGCCTCCTCCTGCAAAAAAGGACAGCTTTTAAAAAGCCATTAAAACTCTATTGAAAAGAAGATGTCTTCTGTAGTGTACCTGTGTCACCTTTACGTATGTCAATAGTATTTTGGTAGCTATAAATCTGTGGATGTGACTATGGACAGCTGTCAGTTAATTTATAAAATGTCAAAAAAAAAACAACTAAGTAAAAATGCAAAAGATTCTTCAGTTTCAGCGTCTCAAATCTGAATATTTCATTCTTTTCACTGTTTTACATGATTAAATTAAATATGTTTATGTTCTGGAGTGTTTGTCAGACAGAACAAGCTAACTACAGGGCCTGGGAGGATTTGTAAACGACATTTATTTTTGCTACCTTTTAACATTTTATAAACTCAAATATTTATCATGAAAATAATCCGCGTATTAATCAAGAAAGAATATAACTGGGATAAGTATGGCAGCCCTGCAACTGAATATGAAAACATGCCTTTTCAGGTTTATATTGGTCTTTGATAAGATGGTTTCCTATTTTACCATCTTTACACTATTTTGTAAAGACAAGGTTGACCATTGAAGACTTTAAGGCTTCTCTTATGAAATATAGAAAATCATGCTTTTACAACAAAATATTGTCCCAGCATGTGTAGAACTTATATTTTATTGGCACTAGATTAGAAAGTTTTCAAACAACACCCAGCCCTTTACTTATGCAGAGGGCAGGTTGTATATCAAAGTGCCTATTTTAGTTTATTTTTTATAAAAAGAACTGGTTTCTCGCTGTGATTGTTTCTATAAAGGAATGATGGGCTTGCCCATTAAAGAGAAGGAGGACAGACAGAGAGGGAGAGGCCAGACACACAATGCTGCTGCTGCCCAGCACAACAGGGCATTCTTTCAGCTCGCGCCACAACAGTCCTCACTGCTGAGTCCAGCCGCTATTCTCCTGCTGTTTCCCCAGCTCCCTCCCCATCTCTCCCCTTTCAATATGGGGGAGAAGAATGAGGGAGGGGGACTGAAAATGAATAGTGGGCATGCACACAAAATCTGAAGCGTCATTAGCTGGAAATCTCATGAAATAACACAAAAGATTGCAGTTTTTTTTTTCCCCCTACTAGAAACCAGTGTTTACTGCAGAAAGAACAAGATGGGAGAGGAAGAAAGGAGCTTTCATTTAAAAGGTAAAGCTGAGAGGAGAACAGATTAGCTAGTGCACAAGGAAGGGTGACTCAAGGGGGAAAAACGGAAAGGTGGATGATAGAAAAAGATGTAGCTGCAGGAGCCAGGGGCAGGGCAAAATGTCCTCTAACGGCAGTGTGTCAACAAATCAGTGTTTAAATTAAGCCGCTAATCAAACACTATCTCACACTGACAAAAATGCATATGTGTGCAAGTAGAGATCCGCCACCATCAAAGATACACAGCACAACACATCACACCACAAATCTGCATAAGCACTGATTCCCACAGTCTCTTGAAAAAAAAAAAAAAATCCACCTGCCTGTATTTCTGCCTCTGTGTATCCATCTATTCTCCCCACCCACACCTCTTCCAATGTAATCCCGGAAGACAGGGCATCACTCCCAGGAGAAGAAGTAAATGTCACAGAATTACCTCTACACTGCTGCTTCTGTGGCTGTCCTCTCTACACGTTATCCCAAAGAAATATTCAAAAAGATAAATCCAAGCAGGCTGAATTCTGCCCTCCCTGCTCCATCCAAACCATCCATGGATCATCCAGCTGTCTGTGAGCAACTGCTAGCTCCCAGCTTGCAAACTCATTCAGGCAGGCAGCTAGTAGGCAGCTGCCGTTTTTCTTCAAAGCTCCACAAGCAGAGCAAATTAGAGGTCCAGCCCAGCTTAGAGGCTAAGCCAATGTGAGCTATTCACACTCCAGTTCCTGTCTGAGGCCAATGGCTGCAGCCCCACAGCCCCTTGCGTACTCCCGCCCACTGCCACCCTCCCCTCTCTCTCTCTCTCTCTCTCTCTCTCACTCTTCCTCTCCCCTGCCTTTCTCTTCTACCCTTCTCTAGCTATCTTAGTCATAAATATAGACTCTTGGCATTACCTAACACATGGTCCCTTGTGATATACAGCCAGCTTTGAGCAGGTGCCTTGACTGAGAAAACCTCGCTAGGGGTGAACACTGGGTTAAAGAAGGGTGTAGAGCACAGGAAGATGAGAGGGGCATATAGCAGGAGAATAATCCCATACATAAAACTGTAAATGCTAATGACCAGTGTTTGCTGGTTGGATTTGTTTACTATCCTTTGACCAGACTAGGCTGGAGAGCCTTGACTTGATTAGGAACTTTGTGGGATTAAGGGACCAACGGCTGACCAAAGGAAACCTTGTACCTGGCAGCACAGGTCTGTACCTGCACAGACATGGACTGCTGCCCAGGCATCCTGACCACAAAACCCCGGAGCTGCCCTGAGGGAAGAGGACTGCAGTTTTTTTTTGTTTGTATTCACATGGTCCAATCTCAACATAAGCCCTGATTGTACCACAACTAAAAGTAAAAAAGAAAAAGTAACTTAAAACAGCACTGCTGCCACAAATCACCAAAAAGTATTGAGAGTTAGAGAAGATCAAAAGCACTCTCATGTATGCACACTGAAATGAAGCTATAGCAAGCAGATTAGCCTAGTTTATCTTAATGACTAGGAGCAAGAGGGCTCATTCTACACACAAAAGACTGTTTATGCCTACCAGCCCCTTAATACTTAAAAATGATTATATAATATGTTATGGCTTGTTTAACACCTATAAAACTCAATAATTTACTATAGATTTTACCAGAAACAAAGACACACACCAGTGTAATTAGATAGTAGTTTTCACCCTATTTTCAGTCCTCACCTCTAAGTTTAGTTTAATATTTTAGTGCTCTCATTTGAAAGTGGTATCAAACTTCTCATCTAAACCTCAGCAGGAAATCAAAGGAGTGTTTTCCAAAAAAATCAAAGTCCTTTGGGGATTACCTAGTAAGCCAAAAATGCTACCAATGTGGCATGAAACATACTGTTTATCAGTTACACTCTGCAAAATGGACAAATGCACTATTCAACTATTCTGACCACTTAAGACATAAGAAAGAAAAGTCCTGAAGGATATTATGAGGTTTGATGCATTCTAAATATGTCAAGTAGTAAATTACAATAAAGGAGCAATGATTTGTATGCAATTCAACATCTAAGATGACTTTACTATGAGTAAGGCATTCATCCACAGGAGTAAAGATGATCCAAACACAATACACGATACTGCAGCTACATGAAGACAGAGTACTGTGAAGAAAGTTAATGCATATCCAATTGAAGATAATTTGAGCACAGTCACAGTCACTGTTTGGAGGAACCGGCTAGTTAGAATGTAAGCTAGCTGGCCACCACAGCAGATCCAAATCATCATGAGACACTCACACACAGGCTAGTCTTCGTGATCATAACAAAGAATGCTTGTTCAGTCAGTGTGTTTACACAGTTTAGTTCCTTGAAATCAAAGACACGATATTTCTTGAATATCACTGACACACTTCAACAACAGCTAACTAGCTAGCTATGTACGAAAATCTTCTGTAAACACTGTAGAAAATTCACACCTGCCTTCATTAACAATCCCAAGCTCTCTTTTTGCTCCATGTGGGGCAAAGGTCTCCTGCTTTGGCTCCTGTGACCCTGGTCTGAGCATGCAGTCACCCCAAGCCCCAAACAGAGAGAACTACAGTACATGAAACATTTCTACAGTTAAGGAAGATGATTAATCAGGGACTGCTCACCTTATGTTGACCTGAGTGACTGGGGTGACCCTTTCAACAATTTTCACATCCTTACCTAAGTATTCACAAGATCAAAGGGTGATTGTTTTACATGAGCTTGACAAGGAAATAAGAATGAGGATTTTAAATAACAATAACATTATTGTGAGCCCCACTTTATATTCATGATCACGGTGGTTCTTTATCAGGATTGATTAAGTTGATCTAAGAGCAGGCTCAGGGTACAGATTGTTCTAAACTCCAGGTGCAGAAACAGAAACAGTGGTTGTGCTATGGTAATGGTATCTTCTGGATAATGTACCATAAGACAAGGGCCTGAAGGAGATTATCAATAACAAATCAACATCAGAGACCACATCCTCCAGGGCTGCCCACTTGCCAATCATACTGACAATAAACAAGAAGGAAGATTTGCAGTTCTTCTGGCATGTATGTATTATGCGATTTAAGAATTGCTATTTGTGACTGTATCGGTGAAATGTACTAAATACACCAACAAATGCATTAAACATAAACCCCCCCACACAAAGTCCTTGAACACATAGAATCTGCACCTGTCCTCATACATCATTACTATGCAAAAACACATATTTGCCCAGCTTCCTCATTGAGCTTAGAAGCCATCATTTTTTTCCTTCCTTTGCTTTTTCTTAGAGAGAATTGTGTGTTAACGCAGCTGATATTTGGTCACATGAACAAAATATGAACCGAGTGTATGTGAAAAGAACGCAAACAGAAGCTGGGGCCCACTCACCCGTTACAAGAATGAATGGCCATCATTAGCATGAGGCTCCCCAGCAGCACCCTGCAATGCAGCGACACACACAATGGCGAGTGCCACGCTTCCCCCCGCCGTTCCCCCAGAGAAGCCCTTTTGTTTGAGCAGCATCTGGACCTGACCTCCATGTATTCAAGGCTGATGACCCCCCTCTCTGTTCCTCTCTCAGCTCCTCATACCTTCTCCTCTTCTCTCCTGTCCTAACCTCATCTTAAAAACCTGCTCTGCCTCTAGAGCAACCCCCTCCTCCTTCCTCTCCTTTCCTATACCCTGTCCGTTCATCACATACAGATACCCCCCTTCTAGCTAAGGAGAGCAGCCATCTCTTGCTTCTTGAAAAGAAGGTCTGTGTATTAGTGGGCCTTATACAAAGCCTGCAGGGTGAATTAGAAAACCAAAGAGGAAAAAGCACCAGGGCTACTGGCCATCTGTCCCTCTGGGTTGGACGTGCCTGCTCCAAGTGTGCCTGCCCCCCTCTTTCCCTCACATAATTCCCACCCCTACCCCCACCTTCCCTGATTCCCTTAGCCTATATACACAGCATCAACCACACACACACACACACACACACACTGCCATGCATACATCACAAGCTTTGGATGGCGGATGATGGTGAGAGTGAAGAAAAAAGAAGAAGGAGCGAATAAGGATAGAATAAGGAGCTGCCACTTGCCTGGATGCAGAGAGAGCCCGGAGCCAACAAATCAACCCGTAATCCCTTTCTTTGTGTGAACGGCAAACAGAGAAATTTGTCTCCCACAATGACTTCCCCAAGATCGGCAGTGGAGTGGAAAACAAGGAAGCGAGGGAGTGAAAGACAGCAAGGAGGGGAGGGAGAAAGAGAGAGAGAGAGAAACAGAGAGAGAGAGCAGGAGATGGAGGGTGAGAGTGGCAGAGGCAGGGAGACAGTGGGAGCAGCTAGAGTGTGACAGAGAGAGACGGAGGAAGGCAGCAGCCACCGCCGAGCCACAGGAACGCTGACACTCACAGGAGGATTTGATGTGAAGAGAGGAGAACGACAGAGTGAGTGAGCACAGAGAGAGAGGGAGGGAGGGAGAGATCAGGTGGGGGAGGGAAGATTGGTTCACTCTGTGGCTCAAAATGCTGGGATAACGCCGAGATAACCCTCATCCGCAAGCAGCAGCTGTAGACGTGAGAGGGAAATGAATCCCGGGAGAGACCGACTTCTCTATCAATTGTGACATTTGCTGCACATGATAACAATGGCCATCTGTATCAGTGGGGATGTGAAGGAGAGGAGGGTTGACTCGGGGGGTGCTCTTCCTATAAACACAGATACACACACTCACGTGGCCATAAGCAAAAAGAAATACTTCAGATAGTGCTGGAGCTAAAGGCACCTGTTCGAGTCAAGCAAGGGGAGAAGGGAGCAACACATGTACTCAGGAAAGGGGGAGGAGACACGTGAGAGACACAGACAAAGGGCTGAGAAGTGTGTCCTTTATTTGACTGCTTTTGTTATTCTGCCTTGTCATGCTAAGAATATATTTGCATGTGTGCCTGTGTATGTGTGTGTGTTTGTAGGAGAGACACATTCAGAGGAGGTGGCAGTGATAGCAGGTCACCAAGAAAGGGAGAGCGGGAGGGACAGGAAGAGGGAAAGAGGAGAAAGGGGTAAACAATCTAAACATTTCAATGTTAGACTGACCAGCATTGTATTGTGGCCCATTTTTGCCTGTTTTAGTCATTGTCAGAAAATATGTATGCATATCAGAAACACACAAATTAAAATTGAGTATCAAGACAGGTTAAGTCTGATGATCAAAGAATTGATCCTAGAGTATTTTCTGTGAGTATTGTTTGGTTAAAACTATAATAGTGTCGACAAATTCTACAAATCTAATTTTTTAAAAACAAAAATATACATTTATGAAAAAAGTATTTGCATGCTTAGCAGGAATCTGTGACCCTGGGTCATGTCACAATCAGGGTAGAGAAGTCAGAAATTATTGAGCGACAGAGTAACACATGGGAAAATAACACCAGCCTTGTCCTTTATCTCTACAAACATTTGTGACTGCCCAGTGGTGTTTGTTTAGAAATACTGGAGCCCCTAACTTGGCAATCAAACCAGCTAAAATGACTGAATAATCAGGGGCACTCCTACTGCATTAAATAACTCAGGATTCAAGTTAGGATGAATTAGAGATGTTTATGTCCCCTCAATGATACAGTCACTAGATACTTTATTGGGTACAATAGTATCGGGTTAGACCCGAAGAGCTGCCTTAATTCTTCATGGCATAGATTCAACAACGTGCTGAAAACATTCCTCTGAGATTTTGGTCCATATTGACATGACAGCATCACACAGTTGCTGCAGATTTGTCAGCTACAGATCCATGTGAATCTCCTGTTCCACCACATCCCAAAGGTGCTCTATTGGATTGAGCTCTGGTGACTGTGGAGGCCATTTGAGTACAGTGAACTCACTGTCATGTTCAAGAAACCAGTTTGAGGTGATTTGAGCTTTGTGCTGGAAGCAGCCATCAGAAGATGGGTAGACTGTGATCATAAAGGGATGGACATGGTCAGCAACAATACTCAGGTAGGCTGTGGTGTTCAAATGACACTCATTTGGTACTAAGGGGCCCAAAAGGTGCCAAGAAAATATCTCCCAAACCATTACACCACCACCAGTCTGAACTGTTGATACAAGGCAGGATGGATCCATGCTTTCATGTTGTTTACACAAGTTCTTACCCTAACACTCGAATGTTGCAGCAGAAATCAAGACTCATCAGACCAGGCAACATTTTTCCAATTTTCTGTTGTCCAATTTTGGTGAGCCCGTGTGAATTGTAGTCTCAGTTTTCTGTACTTAGCTGACATGAGTGGCACCCGGTGCAGTCTTGTGCTACCGTAGCCCATCTGCTTCAATATTCGATGTGTTGTGCATTCAGAAATGTTCTTCTGCATATCTTAGTTGTAATGAGCTATTTCAGTTACTGCTGCCTTACTATCAGCTTGAAGCAGTCTCTCCTCTGTCCTCTGGCATCAACAAGACATTCTCACCCAGAGAACTGCCGCTCACTGGATATTTTCTCTTTTTCAGACCATTCTCTGTAAACCCTAGAGATGGTTGTGTAGGAAAATCCCAGCGGTTTCTGAAATATTCAGACTAGCCCGTCTGACACCAACAACCATACCACAACCAAAGTCACTTATATCACCTTTCTCCCCCATTCTGATGCTCAGTTTGAACTTCAGCAGGTGGTCTAACCATGTCTATATGCCTAAACTGAATTGCTGCCATGTGATTGGCTGATTAGATTATACTGAACAGGAGTACCTAATAAAGTGTATATTATAGTCACTTGATGTAATGACTTTTTTTTCTTGTGCCTTTATCAGTCCAGTTCAAAACCTTTGATGCCAAATCTGCAAAACCAGGTCAAACTGTGTGTTTAGTGCCAATGACATATTAGCATGCTAAATTAATATGATGAACAAAATGAATGAATAAAATATTACACCAGACTAAATATCTGCATTGTCACTGTGAAGATGCTATTGACACTTGGTCTTGTTAACAGATAAGTTTAGCTCTGTAGAGGTTTGTTCCGCACGCATTTGTTAGGACCGTCCTTTAGGTCAGGGACTCTAATCCATGTAGAGTAAAGTAGAACAGCTCTGAAAACTATGAGGCTCTTTGAGAGAAAGCCTACAAAACATAGATCCGCCTACATCTCACTCCTCACTGACCTCATAGATTTAACTTAACCCAGTGAGGCAGATGATCACAATTCAGTTGCACAGACACACTTAATCACTGGTGGCTTTTACCAGTCAACTATAATAAAACTTCAACCTCTTAAAAAAGCACTCTTGTAATAATGAAAACCAATGTGCAATTCTCAGAGATTAACTTCTTGCTGTTAAAGACAACCTGCAGGGTTTCACTAAATTTGTTGACAATCATTTCTAAAGCAGTATCTGTTGAGTGGTTCCCAACCTATTTGGCCTCTGGTCCCAAAAAATTAAGTTATGACTACTTGTGAGTCTTCATCACTCATAATTTACATTAGTGCTTTAATCATGTTAAAGATTTTATAGGTGCCCATTTATTTATTTTAACATTTTTTGTAGTCTGAAGAAGGTACAGTATATGTATCCATTATTTCAGGAGGAAGAAATACCAAACAGTGAGAGAGGTTCAGAAAGCAAACAGGTTCTGCCGGAGGTTTCTTCCTGTTAAAAGGGAGTTTTTCCTTCCCACTGTTGCCAAGTGCTTCCTCATAGGAGGTCGTCTGACTGTTGGGGTTTTCTGTCTAATATTGTGAGGTGTTTACCTTAAAATATAAAGCGCCTTGAGGGAACTGTTGTTGTGATTTGGCGCTATATAAATCAAATAGAATGGAATTGAATTGAATTGAAAACCAGAGAAAAAAAATCTGTCATCTGGGGCTCTCTCAGACCATCGTACAATAGCATTTCTTTGAAAAATCTCTTGGTTTTTTTTTTTTTTATGTTTATGTCAACACTGTCCTAGCACGCAGGGGCCTCTCCATCATACTATGAACTTTGCAAGAGCTCAACATGCTCATCGCATAATCGGACAGGAATCTATTTTCAATATATCAGAACATCATAATCCCAGGCAGGGCACCGGGTGAGGCTCAGAGAGGCGGATTTACCAGTCACATGGCTGAGTGCAAGAGGACAGACACCCAGAGACTGAGGGGCAAAGAATGAAAAAGCAAAGAACAAGAGAGAAAGATGCAGAGAGAAAAAATCCCATCCATTAGACTAGAAGCCACATTTTATTAGGGAGCACTGCAATGCAAACACATGCAAACCAACACCAAGGCCCATTTCAGAGAAACAGGAGTAAATGGTCATGGTAATGTTGATCTCTTTTTGTTTGTTTTCAAGTTAATTAATGTCTGTAGATATGATAATCAGATAAATTTCTCAAGGGGAAACACATTAACAGGCACACACAAGATGAACACATCCATTGTGCTGCCTTGCGAAAACACTTAAGGCCTCAAGCCTCGTGGCCAACACAATTCAAGCGAAACGCTTTGGAAACACAAACATGACATGAGTACAGTAGGAAAATGAACTGAGTAAAGCTGGGCTATGTCACCCAGCCGCATATCCAACTGTTTGTGACGTAACTGAGCCCAGCTGTGGAGTCTGGCATAGCGTGGGGTGTTTGGCTTGAGCCACACTTTTTGTATCTTTCACAGTGATGTGAGACAGCTGCAAAAATGGTGCTCTGGTGTGGTCAACACAAGTGGCTTTAATGGGCAGTAATAGGAAAAACGACAGTATGGGTGTTTGGAAAATGTATGTTTCTCTTTTCACTGATTAGAAGCAAAGCTTGTGAGAATTTTAATTTATGACAGAGACACAAAGAGTAACAGGATAATTTATAAGGAAAAGGAAAGGATTAAATTAAAAAGCCATAAAACCAATGATAAGGAAGCCATAAAACAGTGGGTCATTAAAATAAGGATGAAGAAATTATGGAAAAGAGCAATAAAAGACACTCTTCTTAAACCAGATGAAATGATTGAATCACCCTCTATCATATGATCATAAATAAATATCTTTAATACTCACAAGGCACAGCATGACGATACAGATTGGCTCGGATTGTCTTTTGCAGTTCGTGGTCAGGGGAAGACTTCTGAAACCTCAAGCTCAGGTAGTGCTTCAGATCCTTGTTGAGCTTGTGACCTGGAAAATGTAGACAGACAAAAACAGCTCAAGTAAATAAACCTAAAAAAAAGAAGATATCTTTTCATTGCTGACATGTTTTCATTTGACCTCAAGTAATGTCATGAAAGGCCATGATATTTCCATTGTTCAAATACTGACAGAGCACCAGAAAGGCTTCTTAAACCTTTCTCAGTAAATAAAATAATTTGATACAAATACATCTGATGTATATTGAAGAATGTGGTAAATTTTAAAAAGATATTTTATCTCTTAGTGACCACGAATGATTAAAAAAATAATAAAAACTCCAACGCAATCTGTTACATACAGACAGGTGACAAATTAAAGGAAAAACCTAAACCCTTGACCTGACAGTACAAGGATCCTGTGGCTCCGTTATGCTGTGGAGGGCATTTTGCTGCCACTTCTCCCCTTAAAGGGAAGGGTCACTGCAAGTCAATACAAACTTGTTCTGAGTAATCATCTTAATGATGAAAGATGTTTATTCTGATGGGGATAATATGTTCCAGAATAACAATGTTTCCATCCATAATGCACAAGGGGGTCACTGAATGGTGTGGCAGTTATGAAAATGATATGACACACTTGCTATGGATTTAAAGTCATCTGACACATTCATGAAAGAGAAAGAGAATAAGCAATGCTTACTACTCACTGTGATTCATTAAGTGGTATACGGGGCAAATGTAAAGAAAGGGTTAGGGCCATATCAACAGTTTGAGTATGCAGAGAAAGACACACAGTATGTAACAGGATGGCCCATCTAGTGGGATGGGTAGAGACTGAGGCAGGTTTGGGTAATTGTTTAAAAGAGTCTCTGATTGGTTGGAATATTCAGGCATACTCAGCAACCATCCAATCAGGCGTGACAATGCTGCTGGCTGAGTTTGAACAGAGCTCCTGCGCTCACAATGGGGCCAGATGGTCAGAGCTCGCTCTCACGCCAGGGTCTCATTTAGGACCATTTAATGATCTCCAAATATATCATCCATGTCTGGGAGAGCTGGCAAGCAATTCTTGGGGGAGGTGCCATGGACTCCTGTAGGCCTCAGCTCATGATAGAGGAGTCTCTCCTGGCTCTGTGCTTTGGGATGCCAGGGTCAGTGTCCTTACTGGGTAGGTAGTGTTTACTTTACAACTGATGGGACTTGGAAGGAATTTAAGGTCAGAGGGAAATAAAAAGAGTCCATCTTTAGCTTCTGTAATGTGACATGCACTGATCAGGCATAACATTATGACCGCCTGCCTAATATTTTTCTTGTTCATATTGGATTGTCTGACTGTTGGGGTTTTCTGTCTAATATTGTAGGGTCTTTACCCTAAAACATAAAGCACCTTGAGGGGACTGTTGTTGTGATTTGGCGCTATATAAATAAAAGTGAATTGAATTGAACTGTGTTGGTCCCCCTTTTGCTGACCATATGCAACAAACTGCGATGCACTGTGTATTCTGACACCTTTCTATCAGAACCAGCATTAACTTCTTCGGCAATTTGAGCTACAGTAGCTCATCTGTTAGATTGGACAACATTGGCCAGCCTTCGCTCCCCACGTGCATCAATGAGCCTTGGCCACCCATGACCCTGTTGCCGGTTCACCGCTGTTCCTTCCTTGAACCACTTTTGATTGATACTGACCACTGCAGACCAGGAACACCCCACAAGAGCTGCAGTCTTGCTCAAATCCTTACGCTTGCCCATTTTTCCTGCTTCTAACACATCAAGTTTGAGGACAAAATGTTCACTTGGTCCCTAATATATCCCACCCACTAACAGGTGCCACGATGAAGAGATAAGACAGACAC
>VUQI01012752.1:2820-15936 GCA_015106735.1 Paratilapia polleni
AATTAATAAAAAATATAAAATAAAAAAAATTTAAAAAAAGTTTTTTTTTTTTTTTTTTTTTTTTTTTTTTTTCCTAAATATTAAGTATCTGTTACAGGGTTAATATATGAGTAATGCTAAACTATACATTAGTGGAACAGAGCTTTAACAAAAATATCATATATGGTACTGTGCTTGAGTCTTGAGCAACCCCTCATCTCTTTATATTTTGGACATTGGCCAGGTGGATGAACCAGTGTTGTGTCTACACATAACAGGCAACTTTGCAAAGAAAAAAAATTCAAAATGTATATTTAGGCAATTTATTACTAGCAGCCTGTCACAAAAACACATAATTTGTTCCAATTTCTTTAGTTGAACCTATGAATAATGGTAAAGATAACACAGTTAGACAGGCATAAAATTGGATTTTTGCACCAATAATGTGATTCCCAAAGAGCTAATAGCTGAAAACTTGGCATATCTTGGCATGGTGTGCAGTGTGTCCTTAAAAAATTGGGGGAAACTGGACAAGTGGAGGACAAAAGAAGAAGTGACAGGCCTAAAAACCTTCTACAGCAGAGGAACAGTCTCTGAAAGTCATGTCTTTAAGAAATAGGAAAAAAATCTAGCGAAGACCTGACACAGGACCTGAGAGATGCATCTGCTCTTCAGTTGATCCATCCACTGTTCACCGAAGTGTCATCAGAAATGGTTTCAATGGAAGGGTGTCATTCTTAAGGAAGGGAAACAGGGAGAAAAAGCTGAGATATGCCAAATTACACAAGAACTGAAATGAAAATCAGTGGCAACAGGTCTTATGGAGTGATTTTTGCTGAAATTTTTGGTTCAAATCTTCATCAATCTGTACGGAGGAGGTCAGGAGAGAGGTACAACAGTGAGTGTTTACAGCCATCTGTAAAACACAGTGGAGGTTATGTCATGGTGTAGGGCTGCATTTCAGCCAGTGGTGTTGGAGATCTTGTCAAAACTGATGAATTATGGACACAGAAAAGTACCAACAGACTTTCATCCACAAAACAACTTCAGAAAAGTGGAAAGCATCTGATTGGCAACAGCTTAATTTTTCAACATGACAGTGATCCCAAACACACTGCCAATGCAGTAAAAGCATACCGGGATAGAAAAACACACAAAGAAACACTATCAGTCATGGATTGGCCTCCGCCAGAGCCCGGCCCTCAACATTATTGAAGCAGTGGGATCATCTTGACAGAGAAGGGAACAAAAGGCAGCGTAACTTTGCAAATTGCTTGTGTTGAAATCTGACATTCAAATGAGCTTCATAAATTCTCATCAGCAGTTATTTAAATTATGAATACATGTGTCAGCTATTATAAGGAATTATTTCATTAATGGAAAGAACAGACTGACTGTAAAGCATATACCACTGTAATATATTTCTAACCATGTCTGAGCACATTTAACATTGACCACAAGTACTGCAGCTTGACCGTTGTTATCATCATTATAACAAGTTTCTAAACCAACTAAAATGACATATTCAGGTAACCTACATTTTTTCCATGTAACTTTTATATTTTTTAATGTTCTGTAGCTGGAGAGCTAACTCACTGTCTTGCCTTTAAACTGACTTCAGATGCACCATTGCCACTTGTCATGCCATTCAGTCAACAAACTTAGAAGTAGGAGATAGGGTTGCATGATTGTTTACATGATTATTCATAAACTTAACATCATGAATTTATTATAAAATATTTTTAAATGAAAAAATGAGGCAGAAATGCAGGGGTATACACGGTCATCTCCTAGGGAGTTAGGCTACAACTAGCAGGTGTTTTTGACCATAAAGCTTGTCTTTCAAACCAGTAGTGAAGAAGACGGGGGCTGACAAAAGGCCAGACAGCAGTGTACTTGTGCACCCTAGGAGACTTACTCAGCCGCCATGGGGAGAGCCTAACCCAACAATCAGCCTACATTTATGGTCACGTACTGCTAAAAGCAGACCGGGTGAGAGACCCTCAGTGATCCAGAGAAAAAAAACAACTCCCAGGCAACAGTTAATGATCCTTCCACAGGTTCCCCTCCAAGGTTTATTGATTTACACACAGACAATACAGGAGCCTTATAACAAAATGAGCGCAAAAAAGTAATATTTTTTTCTGAATTATCTTGTTTCATAATTCCTGAAAGCCAAAAAATTAAAATCTGAACATAAACTCCTAATAGGAGAGAATATGTCTCTATTTCTAAGCTAGATAAGAATTGGACATTAGACAGTTACTGGGATGCACATACTGTATATAATGTTAGACAGTAGAAGATGATTCATACGCAGGAGACCATTTAAAAATTCAAAATAAATAAATAAATAAGTACATATGTAAATCCTAAACTATAGGCTCACATTCATACAAATGAAAGCAGTAAGCAAAAGTGCAAGGTCCAAGAACAGTTTGAAAAACCTGAAGACAAGCAAAAAGAGAGAGAGAAAAAAAATTATACAAAGGTGATACATGAGGAAGCAAAGTAAGAAATAGCTGGACAGCTTGACTATGAGGAGAGACAAGACAACTGGGGACTCTTATACAGGAGATATATACTGTATACAGTGGTGTGAAAAAGTGTTTGCCCCCTTCCTGATTTCTTATTTTTTTGCATGTTTGTCACTTAAATGTTTCAGATCATCAAACAAATTTAAATATTAGACAAAGATAACACAAGTAAACACAAAATTTAGTTTTTAAATGAAGGTTTTTATTATTAAGGGAAACAAAAAATCCAAACCCCTGTGTGACAAAGTGATTTTGACCTTTGTCTAATATTTCAATTTGTTTTTCACACCACTGTATATATTAGGAAGTGGGCTATAATTAGCTGATTGGGAACATGTGGTGCAGAACACGGGCAGGAAAGGAAAACAGGGTACAACTAAAACTAGGATGGATCAGATCCAAGGATTACAAAATAAAATGGGAAGTGGCAGGACAGCAATCAAACAAGAAGCCAAAACAATGTTGTTCCATGTCTATAGCCCTTAGCAGGGAACAGGCTGCTGTTTGGGTTACCATTTCTACTTCTGGAAACTGATTATTATTCGGTCAAAGGAGAGCATGCAGCATGTGATTTAAAGAGCAGATACTGAATACACTGTACATCCAGTATTCTGCAGCAGATCAGTAAAGGTCCATCTGGGAAGCAAAAGCTGGATGACTGCATACAAATTTCTACTCCTGAAAGCCAAAACTATCTATTTACACAACTTTTTCAAGGTTCAGTACCACAGCGCCAGGTTTCAATGGGATTTTTTTTCAGGGACTACTTTTGTGTTTTTATGTTACCTTGGACTAGGTTTTATGTTCCCTTACAAAATGTATTGCTTATTACTCCTTCCAAAAAGCCAAGCTGCAATAGCATACAGCCACCTGGGGGTTAAAACAGTGCGTCTACATCTGCAGTTGAATCTATGATATATTTACAGCAGCTGTACTCTAATCAGTCTTTAGTCAACAGAGCACTGCCAGCACAATCATGTCAATTCACTGTGTGCATACAATGCCTGCAATAGTGTTGGATCAATTAAAATGTGTCACAGCCATAATCACAACCAAAGCACAACCAAGGTTACAGCCACAATCACAGCAACAGCAATAGCCTATGGCTATAGTCATAGTCACAGCGTCCAGTTATAGCCTAATTATACAATTCAGAGAGCCTAGCTCCATCTGTCTGGCTGCATTGGCACAGACTGTGACTTAGCTATTTCCCAGCTAAGGGTGCATTGAACTGCGCTGTGGCCATGATTCAGCAACCTACTACAGTACTATGCAGAAGTCTTGAGCCACCCTTCATTTCTTTATATTTTGCTTCTAAGGAGCCAGACTTGTAATTTTTAAAGCGGTCTTGGGCACTAGTTCTCTTTCAAAGTCTTTCAAAGTTTTGCTGCTTTTTCACTCTCTCAGTCCAATCCTTGTACCTGACCATTTTTTTAAAAGCTGCTTAACACTGACCTATGAATCATTCAAGCATAGAAAAGGCATCTAACTCAATGGAAGATCCAGTGTTGTATCTACACATAACAGGCAACTTGGCAAAGAACCAATTTTAAATTGTATCTTTTGGCACTTTGTTATTAGCAGCCTGTCACAAAAACACATAACACATGTTCCCATTTATTTAGTTGAATCTATAAAAAATGGCAAAGATTACACAGTTAGACAGGCATAAAATTGTATTTTTGCACCAACAAGGTGATTCCCAAAGAGCTATTAGCTGAAATCTTGGCATATCTCAGCATGGTGTGCAGTGTGACCTTAAAAAAATTGAGGAAACTGGACAAGTGGAGGACAAAAGAAGAAATGGTAGGACTAAAAAACAATCTAGAGCAGATGAATAGTATCTGAAAGTCATGTCCTTAAAGAAAAGGTTATGATTAATTCACATTTGAAATTTTTGGTTCAAATCTTCGTCAGTATGTATGGAAGAAGTCAGGAGAGAGGTATAACAGTGAGTGTCTACAGCCATCTGTAAAACACGGTGGAGGCTCTGTCATGGTTTGGAGCTGCATTTCAGCCAGTGGTGTTGGAGATCTTGTCAAAATTGATGGAATTATGAACACGGAATTCACCATGCAATACTGTCTGGAAAGCGTTTAATTGGCAACAGCTTCATTTTTCAGCAATGATCACAAACACACAATGGAACACTATCAGTCATGGATTGGCCTCTCCAGGGCCCAGAACTCAACATTGCCGAAGCAGTGTGGGATCATCTTGACAGAGAACGGAAGAAAAGGCAGCCAACATCCAAAGAAGAGCTTTGAAATGTCCTTCAAGAAGCCTGGAGAACTATTCCTGAAGACTACTTAAAGAAATTACAAGAAAGCTGCCTAAGAGAGTTCAGGCTTTGTTGAAGAACAAAGGTGATCACACCAAATATTGACATTCAAGAGGTTCAAAAACAGCATCTGAAAATCCTAAAGCATGAGTAAAAATTTGCCAAATAAAATAAAGAATAGATGAGAGATTAAAAAAAAAGCCAAGAAGCAGGTACAAAGGTCAGACAAAGGTGAGTTTTAACTCGGAAATGGATGGATAGGAAACACAAGCAGGAGATATCACCAAAAACATGGACCTTTAGATGCAGCAATATGTCCTGTATTAAAAAAAAAACAAAAGAGTAGCCATGAGTTATAATGAAACTAGTCTAAAGGAGAGTTTGGCAGGTGGGCTAAATTAGCCTAGCTTGAATCTAACTTCAGTCAGAAATACTCACTGTGAAGCCAATGCCATTATTATCCAAACTGTTACGGTTGAATTTAGTGGCACCGGTGTCATTTGGCTCTCTGTGGTGCTGTGAGCTGCATTTGAAGTATAGTGAAAATTCAGCAGGGAGCAGAACAAAGAAGGCAGTTAGTCATATAAAAAACATAATGATTTACAAGAAAAGAGAGAAATCAACACAGGTAGTGTATAGTTATTAATAGAGAAGCAGAAAGGAGGATGCCGGCAGTGGGGGAAGCACTCAGTTCATATCAACAGCAGTGTGACAAGCTGAATGTAGAAATCACTTTGATGGCAGCGGCAGACACCTCATAAAGCAAAGACTGCTTTAGTTTGAGCCTTCTCAATGATAAAATGCCAAACTACAACCAATAAAATAACATTTTTACATCCTGGTACAAACAGAGCTAATTTCACATTATTTTATAACTGACCATTTGGAGTTTGCCAAGGGTTAGAGTGAGGGGGTATGGCTATTTTGATTGGCAGGTGTGCTGACACAAGCAGTTTTAACAGATAGCTGTTTGCTAGGCCTCACTTATGCTAATTTGGGTCACTAGTATTCTTGACTGTGTTTGTGGTCTTAGATGGATTTATCTCACAAATAATATGGCCTGCTGCGTGGTACAGCCCATCCAAGTGTTTTATTAGTCTGTCACTTAGCATTAATAAGCAGATACCAGCATGTGTGCATTGCACCCATAGAGTTTATGGATGCAGCTTACTAGCGAAAGCTGATAAGGCCTCAGTCACGCAGGCCTAGAGACCTGTCGGCAACCCCCAGCTTGGAGACTCAGTGGCAAAGTCGGTGTCTTCCGTGCAAACTACTGGCAACCGTGGCCACCTGCTAGCAACCAAAGCAATCACAAGGAGGTTTTCAGTGCAACACCATATACAGCTTTGTGACCAGTTTCACCAGTTTCACCTAGCAACTCCCAACCACTTGCCAGCCGGTCACAGTATACACATTTTTCCCCAGCAATGAGTGGTAACCAGGGGGTCACTGACTGTTCTCTAGGCCTGCGTGAATGGGGCTTTAGCAATAGATTTCACAGCGACTGCCAGCAACCTCCAGTATCCACTTGCAACCGGTCAGGGAATACTCATTTTTCTCTAGTGACCAGTGGTTGCCCGACGGTCACCGACTGGTCTCTAGGCCTGAGGCCTGAATAAGCAATCCACCCTCTGGTGGAATACGACCACTTTTGTCTCCGAAAAACAGTCTAGGTGAAGGCCAGGGGGCGGAGCAGTTGGGATTGTAAACATACAGCATAAACATAAACAGAGCCAGTGGTACATGCTCAAGGCTCTGCTCATGCCTATTTTTTAAACAACAGTGACATGCTTTTTTATGCTTTAGGACACAAACATGACTTATTTATTTTGTTTGATCTTATTTGTGTACACAGTCTGTGTCATACTGTATGTTTTCCAATGTACCACACATTTACCCCATCCAGGCACGCTGCCTGCCTGACATAAAAGCATACCCATTCAGACACACATTTTCACTAAAGCATACCACACTTTCATTAACACATGGTCAGCCATTTGGAACATATATGCTCTCACTCACACACACACACACACATAGCTTAAAGCATGCTTAAGGCGTGTCAGCTTGGCTCCACTAAGCTGCCAGGCTCCATCTCTGTTAGGGTCAGAGCTTTAGGTTAAAAGCTTTTAATATGAAAGATGGAAACTACGGTGGCACATAAAAAATAATAGGACAGGAGTGCAGTGGCAGGATGACAGAAGAGAAAAACTGTCTGGTGAATGACTGAAACAGAGAAAAAGTGATAAAGAGAGCACAAGGGGAATGGGACGTGAAGAAAAAATTGCAACTAATGATTATTTTCATTAACATTTAATATCCTGGTTATTATCATTTGATTAAAAGGATACTCCAGCAATAAAAGCCTGCACTTCCATTAAGTTTTGGGACTATCACAAGACAAATTAAAAAAGGAGCAAAGGCTCACATTTCCTGACTTTAGTCTCTAGCAAAGGTTATGCATAATTTCCCACCTATCCCATAATGCTAAACCCTAATTTTCTCAGCTTGTCATAGCTTCTCCCAAGCAACACAGGATATTACAAAACTGTCTCTGCAGGTTTTGTAGCATCCTCTATGAAAAGTAAACTGACCATTGCATGTGGAGCTGTCATTTAAATAATTAATTACAGTGTATCTAACGCCTTGCATGTCGTTTGAGTTATGAATACTGCCAACGGGGATCCCAGTGCCATTAAGCTGCAGGATATATTCACTGTCCAACCACAGACACCATCACAGGCACTGTCATCTCAGTCAAATTACATTGCTCAGCATGTTATATATGTTCCTTGGGGAAACTACACATTAAGCAATGTCTACAGAATGTACTAAAGGCAAAAATCAGGAGGAAGTGAAGCGTTAAAAAGAGGCCATGTGACTGAACATTACACACTTCAAGGCAGCCTTACCATAGGCGAAACTACATTTAAATATTAAATAAATACTTGGTCTGTAAAATGTCTGAAAATATATTGTTAGGTGAAAATATCACATTTTCTTTGGATGAATTTGAGCAACATCTTCAAATTGCTGGTTTGGTTTGACCAGCAACCAGCATATAGAAAAAGCTAGAAGGTGGAAGCAGCAAATGTTTGCTATTTTATCTTGATAAAGGACTCGAAAGATGAATTGACAAACCACTTCAGCACTCCTGTCTAGGGTCACAATGATCCTGCTAGTTATTTCAAACAGAGACGAGAGGGTCACCGGTGTCTGGAGCTGCTGCTGACATTGTCACACATCACGTACCACTGCTGACTTTGTCTGCAAGTCACATACTATGGGTCACATGCAATCAGTATTTTTTTTCTCTCTTTCTCTCCTTCTCCCTCTCTCACATATGCACACTTCTTAGTCATCTATAAACTAGTGCTAGCAGTGTACTTCTTTTTGAAAGGAAATCACCCATCGACTGCGTTTAATATAATATTAAATTTATCAGAAATGTTGCATCAGTGATTAATAGAATCAGTCTTAAATCATTTATGATTTTAATGGAATATCTGCATGGGTCTATAGAGTCAAATTTTGTCCATCTTAATATTTTCCTTTTACTCACCAATCTCATATTTCTTTGAAACTCTGTCTAGAAGGCTCACACCCCAGAATTGCCCCTGTTGATAGCAAGACTGGTGTTCTGCTGGTACCATTTAATTAAGCTGTCAAATGAAGACCTGTAAGTTGTCTGTTCCTCAAACTGGTGACCCTGATGTACTGCCTTCTCACTTAATTGTGCACCAGGGTTTTCCACTTCTGGGTAAAGCCAGGTTGTTCTGTTCTGTGAAGGGAGTAGTACAAACCACTGTATGCAATCTTCGGTTTTTTGGATGTTTCCACATGGAAGAGCTGTCATTTGAACAAGAACTCTATAAGATGTTTCAGAATTCACAATTAGTTTTTGAGACTACAATTAAACCCAGAAAGGCTGATGCAATAGATTGTCAATTAGTCAAATGTATTGCTTCTTTAGGCCCCACTCACACAGGCCTGGAGAAAATGTGTATTCGCCCATCGGTTGGTGGCTGCAGGAGGTTGCTTGCTGTCACTAGGTGAAACTGGTCGCAAAGAGGTATACAGTGCTGCACCAAAAACCTCCCTGTAATTGCTTAGGTCGCTAGCAGATTGCCTCGGTTGCCTTGCCTTAATCATCAGATCAGTTTTCAGTTGCGCTGACATAATTGGAAAAGGGATTTTCTAATAATCTATTACCCTTTCAACTTGATAAACTTGCATTAGGTAACACAACATGCCACTGGAACTCCGGTTGTTGAAAATGGGCCTCTGTACAACTACATATTCCATTAAAAATCATTAGTGATTTATAATTACTTAATGATCAATTTAATGTTATTTTTATATAGAAGCACTTTCCTTTGAGATATTGCAGCTCAGGTTAATTATTCAGTTAATAGTAGTGCTTCTGCAGCAATCATGTAACCAGCTTGATTGAGGAGGACACTGACTTAGGAGCAAATAAGCCTATGCAGGTCAGACTTTGTGAAATACCCCTCCTGCTTTTTTGGCACTAAAAAGAAGCCATTCACCAGCTTGTGCAGCTACTCTATAGTATGGACAAAAGTATTACCTGCTGATCTTTGAATTCAGGTGTTTTCAGTCCCATTGCCACAGGTGTATAGAATCAAGCACCTAGCCATGCAGTCTGTCTACTCTCTTTCAAAACAGGGATATTTGTAAATGACAAATTTCTGAGCAGTAGAGTACCTCCAATCTTGACTCCCTCTTGGCTTTATTTCTTTTTCCTGCTGCCTCTTGGTGTTAAAACTGATTTCATTTGGCTGGAACTTGTCTTTATGGTGTATTAAACTAAAATGAATTACAGAAAGCAATTCTAGTAATTACTCTGCTAATCAGCATGAGTGCATTGTGTGTATATATCAGCCTCAACTGGAAATAGACCATAACACTGCATTTCAAAGCTTTCATTCTTTCCTAGAAATACTGTCCCCACCAACAGTATATGGCCAATAAAGATAATAACACTTGGCAAAGCAGAAACATTTTGGCCGCCCATACTGTGATACATCAACTGATTCTATTCTTGTCACTCTATTTCTCCTCAGATGCCAATAAATGACCATAAAACTGGTTCTGAATTAAACTAAAAGAGTATTTAAGCTTGAAACACTGACTTTTACAGCACACTGCAGGTAGACAGCTTTCTATTTATATTTTAATGTTAATGTCACTTCTGCACAATGCGAGCTACAACAGTCAACAACATGCCTCTCATGTCATGTGAGTTATGCCTGCATTATGCCAACAAGGATCCCAGCGTCGTTAGGCTGCAGGACACATTCACTGTCAAGCCACAGTCACCTCAGTCACATTGGATAGCTTGACATGTTGTATATGCTCCTCTGGGAAGCCTCACATTAAGCAAAGTCTACAGAAGTGACTGAAGGCAAAGAATCAGATCAGCAAGAAGTGAAGCGTTGAAATGAGAGCACGTGTTAAGATGTTCTACCCCGATGCAGATGACTGATCATTACTCCATTGCAGGCTTACCATAAGCTAAACATTAGGTGTAGTTTGGGAGATAAATACAGTATTAAGATTAATGACCTCTTCAGAACTAGGGAGGATTTGATAGGCTTGTTAAGTTTAATATATATATATATATATATATATAGAGAGAGAGAGAGAGAGAGAGAGAGACATAATGAATATATACTGTATGCATTACTGAATAAAATGTTTACAAAATTGCCATCATATCAACATTGATAATCCTTCAATTATCGTGGTTGGGTGTTTGTGTTTGTAGGAATGAATGATCCAATGAGCTGTGTTGTTGTTGGGGCCAACTGACCCCTTTTAGGGTCTCCAAGGGCAAATTGTTCCTGGGTGAGGGGCCAGACCAAGTGAAATTCAAAAGGATCCTACATATAAGAAAACAAGGCGCAGTGGACCAGCAGAGAAGCACTAACTAAATGCCAGTCCATTTCCAGCATCCTCACCCGTAATACAGATCTGGCACCCACTCAGGCCTTGGGGAGGGGCTTGTAAGCTTGTGCCTGGTGGCTGGAACTTTACCCATGAGGCCCAGCCAGGCTCAGAGCGAATGAGCCACATGGTTCCACCCTCTTGGGGGCCCACCACCTGCAGGAGGACGTGTAGGGGTCCAGCACTTTGTTATAGACACCCAGCTGCCAACTGGCTTCAGGGAATAACCCTGGCTAGGGAGAGGGAGATCTTGGCAGCTCTGCTTACATTGCTGCCCCTGGACCAGGATAAACAGTAGAAAACAGATATAGATCGGATAGATGGATGGATAATAGATGGATGGATAATTGGAGCACTGAAGAACTTAAAGCTTACTACTACTAGCCAGTATCAAGTTAGCCTTTCTTCATTTTCCTTTGGTACTATTTGGTTTGAAAGGATAGCCATTCAATTTTCCTTTATTCTCCTCCAGAGATTTGCTCTTTTAAACAAACGGTTACTCTCTAAGGAAATGTGTAAATGGCACAAACTAGGAGCGAGCAGACTGTGATAATGGTGCAGTGTGTGACTGTTCATGTGGAATTTTAATAGGCAGCACACAATTCTGCATGCGCGCACACACACACACACATACACGTATACTGCGTGGAACAAAATCTCTCGGTGCTCTGCCTCCAATGAATTCAATTTCCCACGTCAGCCAGAGGAAAATGTTATCTCCTGCAAACCAAAACCAATTTGGAACAGTATAAGTGATGTACCTGCCCAGTTGACAGACACTAAAACCTCTGATCCCTTGTTATCTGCTTCATTTCTTTCTTTCTGACACTGCGATAACTGATTGTACAGCAGGAATACTCCATCATTCTAAGAGATCATGATTTCCATGCAAATAAGCAAAGTGGAAAGGCAGACAGCACACTTAAGGAGCACTGATGTATAGTGCCCCACAGCGGATCAATAAACAACATATGGAAGTGACTCATCACCAGTGCATTCACCCACCTCATCCCTCAGGCAAAGTGCTGAGGCAAGGCTCTCCCCACGTCCGCTCCAGAACGGATAAGGAGAAATGTTACCACTCAGACACAAGGAGCCTCCTGGCAACAAGTCCATCTCGTTTCATTGATCTGCTCCTCCAGGATCTAAGAAATATGACTGAGGGCTGATTCCCTAATAGGACTGCAAATGCAAGCAGCAGGACCATGGCCTGTCTGCATGATGTATACCAGACAGATGGACAGGCCACTCATCTTCTCATTGTCAGCTAATCGCCTGCCTGCCATGGCCTGTGTGTCAGTCAGGCCATGGCTAATAGTCGGTAGACCATGTCTTCTACTCTTCTAACCATCCCCTGTCAATCTCAGACATACATCCATATATTTCCCCCTCACCCCTCTCTACTGTGTTCCTCTCCATCTAACCTCCCACAGGGGACAAGGCAAGAGCTGTGGTTATGGTTAAGTGTTGTAGTTGTGGAGATGCATGTACATTTTTAATCAAACTTATGTTCCTCTTGTAAAGCAGGAGGCTTTTTGGTCCCCAGTCCATGATTTGTATTCAGGCTCACTTCCTACAACTATAGATCACCTGTATTTGGACAGGGTTTAGAAATTTATTGACTTTAATAATCAGAGCAATATTCAACTCTGTTGAAGTAAAACATAAAAAGTAATCACGGAGAAAAGCCCTGCTCCATCAGTCTACTGATGATATCTTTCCAGAATATTGAAAATGTAGCTGATGAGATCAGTCCAATCACTCATTTTGACAGGTAATATTTCTTTACAGTATACAAATGTAATATCAGTTAATCTTGGGAGCAAATCAGAGAAACTATATTAAAGTCTAGTTATTAAATCAAACCTATGTAATAAAATGGGTTTTAACTAATTGGAAAAAAAATGTCCATGGACCAGCTCAAATTTCTTTCCTTTGTAGCTCACAATCATTTATAGTCAGGTCCAGAAATACTTGGACAATCACACAATTTTAGTAGTTTCTCTGTACACCACCCCAATGGATTTGACATGAAGCAATAAAAAATGATGTCTGAAGTCAAGACTTTCCACTATAATTCAAAGACTTTAACAAAAAATATTACATCGACTATTTAGGAAGTACCTGTCAGGGGTCCGAGCTGGCTGTTGTGTGTGTGTGTGTTCCTATTCCCTTCTCTTGTGCAGGTCGATGTTTGGGCAGTCCACGCCTTGTCTCCACTTTGGGGTGGAGCTGTGTTCCCTGACTGATCCCACACACTTGGGATTCATTCGCTTGTCAGAGGGCTGTGTATTTAGGCTCGGCTGTGACTGTGGTTCTCCACCAGATTGTCCCTACCATTGCAGTAGTAAA
>VUQI01012754.1:7864-29889 GCA_015106735.1 Paratilapia polleni
GCCTCTTCATCCTGTCAGCCAGCATAGCCAGGCTGTCCCCCGCTCTGTACAAGGACTCCCAGCAGAAGTCCTGAATCTTCATGTCGGGGTACGTCTTCTTGTCCATGCTGGGGCGCTGAGCTGACAGCTGGTGCTCGTACAGCTTCAGAGGATCCGGAGCCGCGATGTAGAAGGCCTGCTGCTGCTGAGGCTGCTTCATGGACATCTGCATGGGAGAAACCTTCTGCAGGGCCGCCTGGGCCTGGTTCCACATCTGAGCTGGCTGTTCCTGGACCTGCATGTACTGCTCAGACCAGGAACACAACGAGGAGGAAACATCACTCACTGCACGGACAGCTCAAATCTGTTTGAGGCTGTTACATCTCATTTTCACAACTAGAGAGCAGAAATCAAAGTTCACCCCAAACATGACTGTAATCTCTGAACACTCCTGCCGTGTATCTGCCTCTCAAAGCTTCTTAAACACAGAAAATATTAATGTTTTTGATATTTTTCCATCTTGAGGAGAATAAGTTTAATCTAAAATAAAGAAACACCGAATCTGAACAGCTTCACAATAAATTATATCGAGGACAACAGTCAGCCTTATAAGCTAACATTAGTTAGTGCTGCTCACTGCAGACGCTGGCAGCAGAAGAGAGGCCGTGAAGCACTCGGAGCATTAACATCACATCCTTTGCATTTTTGTGAAAATTAAACCCTGAGTCCTTGAAATAAGAATCAGTCCACAGGCTCTTAAAGGCAAGTGGAGTGTCAAGAGGTCTCGTTTTGTTTTTAAGTTATGTTAAAATCTGTTCACACACTGGCAATAAAAATCATTTAACGCATGACAGACAGTTACCTAACACATGTTTAAAATCACACCTGAGGCCCACGAGTCGGTCTCTCAGACGGATAAACTTGAATAAAACGTTAAACTGATCACTAAACACAAATGAGTCATTAACTAGACTGCTGGCTCATGCTGAATCAAACCAATGAAATGAAGGAAGTGACAGTCATGTGACCTGACCTGCTGCAGTCCTGGGTGGTGAGGTGGACTCTTGCCCATCCCGACCTGCTGGACCGGTTTGGTAGGTGACTGTTGCTGATTCATCGCCTGAACCTGCAGCTGGACCGACTGCTGCAAGGCTTGCTGGGAGGGCGGCTGAGCCTGGGCCTGCTGAGCCTGGGAGGGGCAGTGTCCCGAGGATCCCGGCCCCTGACCGGGCCCCGGCCCTGAGGGCCTCTGCTGACTGTAGGGAATGTGGGACTGCTTCCCAGCTTGGACCTGGGTGCCTGCCTGGGTGTGGACAGCCGGCTGCAGGAAAGGCCCGGGGACGGACACACCAGTGGAGAAGGTGAAGCCTGGATTCACCTGGAGCCCCGGGAATGCCACGGTGGGAGGGATCACATAGGCTGAGGGAGGGAAACCTGCAGAGGAACCAGTCAGGACCAGAGTTTAGTCTATAGCTGCAGCCAGACACCGCAGGGCAACAACAGGAAGACAATGAAGATCAGGATCACTGAGAGGCTGATTAATTTCAGTTCAGAACAGCTGACTGCATCTACCTCCAGCTTCCACCCGTCACATGAACCAACGAAGAGTGATTTTTTTCTTTTATTTAAGATGAGGACATTGGGCCTGGATTTTGGTTTGAAATTAAAAAAATAAATAAATAAAGTTTGGAGGCATGAAAACAAAATGAGCACAGTGGCTCACAGCAACAAGATCCTGGGTTCAAACCCGGGCTGGCCCCTTCCTTGTAGATTCTGTATGTTCTACGTGTGGTTGTACGTATTTTCTCAGGGAACTCTGGTTTCTCCCACCATTGAAAATGGAAAATTATGCTAGGTTAATAAAGGTCCAAACGTACCGGGTCTGCTGGGCAGAGGTGGGAAGGCTCCAGGATGATGGATGGGGATGAACTGGGAGGAGCAGGTGGTTTGAGTCTGAGTGACGGGAGTCTTCTTAACCTCAGACACCGGAGTCTTCCTCAACTCCGCCTGCGCCTTCACCTGAACGAGAGGAAACACATCATCACCTCGACTCAAAGACTCAAACCAGCAGCTCTGTCAGTGAAAGCATTTCAGTGTCTCCACCTGTTTTACAGCGTCTGCAGTTTTCTCATGGCCGCTCTTCTTCAGCTCGCTCTTCCTCTTGCCGTCCCTTTTTAGCTCTCCTTTCCCAGCAGCCCCGTTGCCTTTGGAGAAGCCCCCGCGCTCCTTCTCCTTCTGATGGTGGTTTCTTGTGGGCTCGCGGCTCTGCTCTCTGGGTTTGATGTTCTCCTTGAAGGTTACAACTGGACGGTCGCTGCTGTCGCCCCACGAGCTCTGCGACTTCCCCACCGAAAGCACCGACTTCAGGCCAGCGTTCCCGCCATCGTTGGCCGTCTGCTCGCCGTTCGATGACTCCTGCAGCACGGGCGCCTCCTTCTCCTGCGGTTCCTCGATGGCCTGCTCTGGAATGTCAGTCATGAAGATGAGGAGTCCATCCTCGCTCACTCTGCACTGGATCAGTCTGCAGAGGGGAGACAGCCATGATGCACCAGTCTGTATACGATAAACTGTCACCAAGCAGAGGAACACTCACCCTGGCTGGTTGTCGGCCACCCATTTTCCCAGGCTGATGAGTCTCTGGTGTCGAGCATGCACCGGCAGGCCGTCCCGATCCACCAGGATGCCCTGATGTCCTTTGGTGAAGTCCAGACACCTGAAACACGAGCAGACGTCAGAACACCTGCACTGACCAAACACTCAAACATTCACTGAGCAAAGGAGGCAAGTTGTTACCTCAGAGCGGGCCGGAGAGCCAAGAAACCCTGCAGCTCAAACTCCTCAGGCAGGGGCGTCACTGAGGGGAAAATAAACACACCCTAAGGTGAACTTCAGCTTGAAATAAGGAAATTACCCAACAAGTCAGTGAAAAGGTTTCAGATTTATTCAGGTGATCATTTTAAAAAGCTCAAAGGAAACAAGCTGTGAGAATCACAGGTTAAACTGCTGCAGTGCAGACAGTGACTGAGGGGAGCCATTCCACTTCCTATAACTCCCTTTATACTGAAATTAGCTGCAAGTCAGGTGGTGCCATAGCAGATGCTGAGATAGTCCTCGCTGAATAGGAGTGAAGGAATTAAACAACATAATTTTTTCCACCTGCTTCTAGACAAAAAGCACCTTTTATTTTAGTTTTCACAAATCCAGCATTGATGTGTCTGAACTAAAATAAAATGTCTGTTTGTTTTTCTTTTCACTGTGAAGCTGATTTTAACCATAAAACATCATGCGTGCTGATTGGTCAGCTAAAGATTTAGGATAGGACGTCCTCCCTCGATGGTGCCCATTTCCAAACGATAACAGACATTAGGAGCGTGAAGCCCAACAGAAACGTCCATGTATGCAGAAGAAGCAGCTGGTTGTGGTGGTTAAAGGTGACACTCTCAGAGGCTGCTATTTCAGTTAACTAAAATGTCTTTTTTCACAGTTTAAAGTTTAATTTCAGGTCGCTGTAAAAACCTGGACCTGACGCTCATACTAGTTCAGAAAAGGCAAAAGGTGGGTCAGCAGGTGCAGACGTCCTACCTGAGGAGCAGGACAGGTCTTCCTCTTTGGGCTGGAAACTGTTGAGAATGGACACGAGCCAGGGCCAAACACTGAGGGACAAGAAGAGGAAAGAATTAAAGCTTCATGACAGAACTCCATGTTGATCTAAGGAGAGAAGGGAGGCAGGACTTACTACTGCCGTTTGTCGACTGCGGCCTCGTGGAAGACGCTGGGTCTCAGTTTGAGCCAGTCCAGAGACACCTTGATGGCGGGCAGAGGACACTCGCCCATGATCTCCTCACCCCGGTTCTTGTTGAGCAGAACGCGGCTGCTCATCACACCCAGGAAGGACACTAAGGAGACAGCAAGTCAAGTCAGACACCCCCAAAATATTTTGGGTCATATTGTAACATTCAACTGATTAAAAAAAAAAAAAAAAAACATCTGTTCCAGATGTTAAATTTCTTTTTAATTGTTGTATTTTACGAATGTGTCCTTCCTGTAATGTCTCTGTACCTCTAAATAAATAAGCAACATAAAGGTTGATGTATGTCTGACGTGTGAGTATCGTTCAAACAAAGCAGCAGCTGTTTTTCAATCCATCCGCGTAATCAGTGTCATTATTAACAGCGAGTTTCCGGTTCTTACTGAAGAGGCCGAGCAGCTGGAACCAGCTGATCTGCTGCTCGCTGCTGTAGCTTTGCTCGCTGCCGTCAGCTGTCAGGTCTCTGAGGTGATGCAGCTCAAACAGGTTGATGACGGTGATGTGTACCAGCTGCTGTGAGCTGAAGGCTTTCTGCAGAATTAGCCTCTGCACACACAAACACACAGAAAGACCCATGGTATGAAAAACATTTCCACATAATAGTGCATGCATTTAAAAAAAATCTTTCTGTTGTACCTGAAACTGCTCCTCCAGTTTCTCTCTCAGGCCGTCCAGCTTGTCCAGACTCTTACTCAGGTAGACGTGACCGTGAAACTTGATGAAGGCTTTGATGAAATCCGACACACTCCACTTGGTTTTCACTTCATCACGACTTCAGGAACACAGAAGGAGGAGGGAGGATTTAATACACAGGAAATGAGAAAACATCACACTCAGAGAACTTCTTATTTAAAATGTTTTAACATCTCAGACGGACACAATGTTCCAGGCTGAATATCAGACAAAGTAAAGTGATTCGGGACTTTAAATTTAATCCTTTTCTTTGACTACAGTGTATGAAAAGAAAACTCCAACATCTTGTTTCTGTGTTGTGAGCTGGTACCTCTCCAGAGCCTTGGACAGAGCCTTCTGCAGGTTGGTGGAGGCTGCTGGGAAGGGGAACTTGACTGCAATGCTGCGGCAGTAGTAGAAGATGGTGGTGAGGTGGTCTCCTTTAGAAGAGGCCAGGATGGCCAGCTGGTTGTAGGGCTGACCTGCAGGAGACACAGAGAGGCATCGCACGACATGAGCAGGGAAGAACTACAAACATGGCTGCTTGAGGTTTTCTGTGTTGCTGCTTCTGATTCCAGCTGTCTTTATGACTGGTATCAGGCGATATCAGAAATGAAACATGCAAGAAATCAAGACGGAAAGATTGACATGGAAATAAAAACTTAGCAGAGCAAAAAGCTCCTAAAACTGATTAAATTAATTACAATAAACTTTACTTTGCCATAGAAAAGGTATACATCTTATGATTTTTCTTGCGGGGAATATTCGATTGTGGTAGGGAGGTGATTCCAGAGCTGCCACTACAAAAGCACAGTCTCCCTTACTCACTAATTTGTATCGTGAAACAATTAAAAGCAGCAGTTCTGATGATCTGAGACACCTAGAGGTAAAGCAAGTCTGACCATACAATAACGTTTAACCTAGCCTAGCACAAGGAGGGGATTAAGGAGGGATGCATTTCCATCCAACAGCAAAACCTGAAAGGTACATTTAAAGAAAACCTGCGGGGACTCACCGTTTGATGGAACCAGCTGAGCTGCATGCCGGTAGTAGGACTCGGCCTGGCTGGTCTGGTTACGATAACGAGCTGAAAAACAAACGTGAAGACAATAAGCTCCAGAAAATACAACCCGAGATATTCCCAGTCAGGTTCAGTCACCACTGTTTGACGTGCACGAAGAAGGTTGGAAACCTGGTGGCTGTGTAACTGCAGAGCGACGCAGATGCACCACAGTTAAGTATAAAAGGATTTTATTGACATTTCCCATTTCAGTACATTTTCTGTGGACATGTCAGTAATCAGGTTTCTTTGGACATTTAAGAGCTTCCAGTCAGCTCTGACGGTTCTGAATGAAACTCTGAACATACAAAAACATTTTAAAGCCTTTCTTTGAGGGAACTGAAGAGCTGCAGGCACCCTGTTTTAAAGACATCACCTTGACCTCAGTGAAACTCTTCTAACATTTTACAGATAAAGTAAATAACTGCGTAGATGAGCGGCTCATGAGCGTGATGCTTTTCTCACCGATGTCTCCGAGATGGACGAGGCAGTGCTGGCAGATGTAGGAGCAGGAGCTGGGCTGAGGGGTAACGATGGCGCTGGTGTTGCTCTGCTTATTGCTGATGATGCCGAGCTGAGATGACTTGACGCGACACGGCAGGTCCACGTTGAACACGGTGCACAGCTCCTGCAGCAACTGGAACACAGCAGGAGTCCAACACAGTTACTGTCTGTGTGAAATACTGATAAAAAAAACTGTCAACACCTCTGTTTATATCAGGGATGATTAGCTGCTGTAACTCAGTTCAGTTTGTTTTTGTTACTCTAAAGATTCTGGAAAAATTTTGAGTAGAAATGTTCCCAGAGATGGAGCCTGGATCAACTTAGAAGTGTTTAACTTTTGGAGTCAATCCAGAAATTTTTGGGGGACTTCTTTAGGGAAAAACTGGACATTTGGCATCTCATCTTCACAAATACAATTCAACCAGAACGTCATTGACATAGTAGCTCATCCGGCTCACGATCCATCACAATTCACAGGTTATTTTAATGTGTGAAGTACAGAAAGAAAGTGATAAGTTCTCTTGTCGTCAGTTGGCTGTATTGCAAAAACTAATGAGAATTAAAATCCACTGAGAACGACAAATGTGACTTTGACCTTGAGCACAATTTGGGAGAAGACCCATTAGGTGATCATTGTTTGTAAGTTTCACTAAAATCTGACCAATAGTCTAAGAGGAGTAGAGAGTCTGTGAATTTTGGGTGCACAGATGGACAGACGGATGCCTCGCCATGGCGTGAGCTCATCAGTCCTTCGGCCGGATGTGTTAAAAATACATTAAATAACCACAGTCGTACCACCAAACCCCAGAGCCAGCCCATGTTGAACCTACCTGTGTGTAAAAGCCACTAGCTGCCTCCAGAAACAGCGACAGGTTGGCTTGGACCTCGCTGCGGTTGGGGTTGGCTCGGTTTTTGGCCTGGCTCTGCAGAGTGGTGATCTGGTTTTTGAAAGCGTGATTCCATCTGCAAACAGAGAGAAACCAACATCAGGACCAAAGAGTACAGATGGAGACCATCAGGCAGCAGAGAGGTCTGAGGACTCCACACATTTTTACCACTGAAGGGATCTGAGCTCCTGAATGTTCTCAGTGAGTGCGTGAAAACTTTCACATTGTCTCAGACAGATTTTTTGTTTAAATGACAATCATTTCTCGGGTGCACAATGACTGACCTGGTCACATTATATCAGGGTTCCAACTTAACTTGACTTGTAGGTATGAATTTCTGCAGCTTCCAACAAAGAATGACAGGTTTGCAACTGTCAACAAAGAAACCTCTGGGTATTTGACCTCACAGGCCACAAAATACTGTGCCTGTATGTATAACTCCTTACATGTTGAAGTACTAACCTTTGGTTATATACTGTGGAAAAACCCAGCATACATGCATACATTTTTGTACCTTCCAGTCATGTTCAGGACATTTAACACTGAGATTTGTTGACTGATCTTTGTGAAGGGATCGATGTTGGACTCCAGCTACCTACAGCTGGAGTCGACAACATAACCTGCAGCTGTAGAAGACGTGAGCTGTGATAAACGAGCCAAAGCTTCCACACACCGACTCTGCACTGAATAAGTGAACAATGAGGGAACAAAGTGTGGACTGTGGATCCATAGATGCCTCCCCTGTAAGACCTCCGTTGTCATCATGCTGTAACCACGGTGTCATCATGCGGTCCAAAGGCTGAGCTCAGTTTTCCTTCAGTCACACATATAATGTCACCATATGAGCCATTCAGGCATTAAATGCTGCATTAATACTGAGTGATGCTCAAGAGAATCTGCTTTGCTGCTAACACGCTGTGCCTGCTAGAATGAAAAAGTCGACTTTGCAGTTGCTGTTGTCTCTAATTTTACTTTTACCAACATCGCTGACTCTGAAACCTGCCTGATATGAAACACTAATTCTGAATTACTTCAGTCCCGTCTGTCTCTTTAATGGCTTCTAACCATAAACCTCTGCGTTTCACTGCAAAACGTGTCTTCCACTATGTTATTCTATTTGTTACACTTTTAATCTGTAACAAAAATACTTTTTTTTTTTTTTAACTTATACTCCTGATCTCAACAGTTTTCTTTCACTTGTTTCCTGTTTTTTTGCAGCTGCAGCGACATAACTGAGACCTCAACTCCAAACTGGTCTAAGTCAATATAAATAAGGTTTGGGGAAAAAATAATTATGTGTGGTGTGTTGCAGAGCAGAGGCGGGGCAGCTTACAGGTCCTGCTCCACCTTCTTGTCCAGAGCGTACTCCAGGTCTGTCACCAGCATCTTCTGGTAGAGGTCCTGCAGGGCCTGCCGAGACGTCCACACCTCTGCCGCCCCCAGCTTTGAATCTGAACACAGATAAAACCAATCAGCTGCTGAACTACCGTGCATCTTTGGACTGTCTGACATGTGTTTATTGTACTCTCTGAAGGGTACATGTGCTAAAAATTGGCAGCAGATAAAATCATGAGGGCTGACCTGATTTAAATAGACAGACATTGAAATTTTCTAATTGAAATTGTATTTATTTTAGTCTTTAAGTTAACAAACGTATAATTTATATAAAAGTGAGACATAAGACATAAGACACTGTCCCTACAAATCCCTCGACAAGGCGCTCAGGCAGAGAACGAAAGTGCTGAATGTTTATTTGAAACACTGCTGAGCGGTTATATGTCAGTTTATGACATACAGTCATTATTTTCTGCATCGATTACTGCAGAACCTTGCTCGTTAGTGCTGATGTCATTTGTCCTACTTTAAACTTCCTGTCACAGACAAAAAGAGGCAGACGTGCTGCTGTCGGGGCTGCAGCCCCGGTTAGTTAGTTAGCTTCTAAAGATCTCTGAAACAACAGCTAACTAGCATCGTACATGAATTAATACGCCAGAAATTGACATGAGAGGGCAGCAATTGACAAATTCCAGGGGTGTCAAACATGTGGCCCTGGGGCCAGAACCATTCCACCAAAGGGTCCAATCCGGCCAAATGGATGGATGGCTTTGGAAAATGTGAAAACTGCACAAGAGGGCAAACTGTTGGACTTGAAACTGTATTTTTATCAATTTTACAGCATTTTACCCACAGCCTGTAAGTAACAGATAAACCATTAAATGACAGATGTTTAGGTGTTTTTTTTACTGTTAGTATTGCAATAAATAACAGAAAGGTCAGTGACTTTTCACTTTTTACTGCACAATTTTCTGTTTGTTTTTAAACACACTGAGGTCTTAGTAAAAACAGAACATTTTCTGTGAATTAACCAAAATAAAAGTTTAATAAAGCATGAGTCCAAACAGCTGTGCTGATGGGTTTCTTTACCACAGCAGCATTTCTTTATAACGTTCAGTATTCTGGGCAAGATACTGAACCTCGATGCATTCATGGCAGTGTGAGTGTGAGAGTTAGACAAGAATAAGACAGAAATGGGTTTATTTCCGACTTCCAGCATTAAGAAAAACTAGCGTGTACACGTAGCAGCAGGAGAGCGAAGAATCACATTTAACCTCTTTTACACACAGTGATGAAGAACTAAGCCTGAATTAGTGAACATCAGTGTCTCAATATCAGCTGAACAAGTAAGACTGTTAACTGGTTTATTCATTATTTTCTTTTATTTATTTATTTTGAAATGGATCTATCCAACATCCAGTGGTGCAAACCTTCAACACCACCGCCTGCACTCCTCCAGTTTATGGAGCAAATATGGGCTCACCCAGACTTTCTATTGGACACTCCCCTTTGCCGGGGACAATGATCATTACTGGACGTAACTGATCATTCTTTTTTTTTTCCCCAACTATACCTATCCAATTTAAAACGTAACAGAGACCAAATGTAATGACAGTTAATTTGGTATGTTACTAGTTTCTGCCAAAAGTCAATTTAATGAGCATAGATTTGCAATTTGAACACATATATCACAAATGATAGTGGATTTGATTAAATACCACCGAACCCTGAAGACTGAAGTTTGAGGGGAAATAAAGGCTGAAATCTAAAGAAGTTGGAGCCATGACGGTGTCCAACGTCTCTGTCTTCCTGCTCAGACTGAAAATAGAAACATATCCGACGTTCTTCCAGACAAAAACATGAGAATAAAAACCATCCGAGCGCTCAGGCTCAGCTCCACCAGACACACTGGAAGGTTTCCAGTCATCAGGAGAAACCGATGCTCTGCTCTGAAAACCAGGCAGGGCAATAAAAATAAAGTGAGCCAGAGCAGTCTGTGGGAAACTGATCGATTCACTGGTCTGCTGTAACAGACAAATCCATTAATTAAAAATGATTTACACTTCAACCAAACTGATTATAATACAAAACAAATACGTCATCATTCATGTTGACGTGTTGTTACAGCTGCAGTCTGGTAACACATTTCTGATATCTGAGCCAAGACTTCCCGTTCCTTCCATACGCCGGTCTTTGTTTACAAATACAGATACATTTGGAAAAGCTGATGTAGGATTTATGGTCCCATGTTTGTGTAGCTCTTTGCTCAAACCTGATTGGTCAACAGAACCTGGACCACAACCAGAAACCAGAAGTCACCTGGTACCAAAAATCTTCTCCCTCTCCAACAGATTCTACATATTCCTTTGCATGTATGCATTTATAAAGAGAAATATTTTCATTATCAATGAATGAGCCTGTTTATTATTGACTAAAATATCATCAAAACAGTTCAAAACCACCAGATGGTGGTTTTTAGACTACTATGCTATAAAGCACAGTCTGAGGGGCTGAGAACAGCAACACTAATTATGATCAAACCAGACTGCTGAGTATTTTTCTATTCAGCAACTGACCAAAGGAACACCGGCTCATCAACTGAGAGCTCCAAGTGAGCAAAGAAACACGTAAACAGAAACTTTGCAAAGAGTGTTTTGATGCATTTAAACACTGAAAAATCCCCAGTGCAGCAGAGAGCAGAAACTGACCTCAAGAAAAAGCAAATGTTCCAAGTTTTCCCTCCGTTCGTCACATTATGTGCATTATAAACTGGACACTGCACCTGTATTTGTCTGTTTTCTCTAACTTGTTATAAATACTAATAGCTGAGCATGAGCTTCATGTTGCTAAAATGTTTATTTCATTTTTTCAGAGCGAAGCAGACGACTGCAGAGGCGCCCAAAAACAGCAGATCCACAATGTGTCTGCAGGCTTTGGTAATAATTGTTTAACTGCAGAGAGGCAGAGGAACTCAGTCACCATATCAGCTAAGCTGGGCCCTGCAGTATTTGGTCCAACATTTACCAAAATGAGAGGCCAGTAGGATTTGTTTTCCCTGAGGCTCTTCTAAAGGGTTAATCGAGCAGTGGAAACTTCCACCTGTGCAGGTGATGTCATTTAGAGTTCATAGCTCATGTGTGTATCACTAAGGGCCACACTGGCCGCTTAGTGATACACACCTTCATGCTTCATTTTTATTTCAAAACATACAAATCCTGGTGAATGTTCCTTAAAGCCCCCACATAAAGGTCTCAACAGCAATTCAACAAGCTGTGCAGCCATAATATCACTTAGTCAAACAAAATTATGCATTACAGTTTTTCAAGAAGGGTCCCACAAATCCTAATTTATCATTTAGGTCAATACTGAGCTCACACTTATTTAACAAGATTGTTCACAGGCGTTTGGAGAAAAAAACAACAAATATTTCTTAAACTTTTAAAGAAGAAACATGTCTTTTAAGATGAGTGGATCTCCGTCCTTTTTAACCCTGAGTCAGGTGAATAAACTAAATAAATATGAACTAAACTAACCCTGTTGCTGTCTTTCACAGAGAGGTGAAAGGAAAGGAAAGAAGGATGTGCTGAAAGGCCATTTGTGAGCATCCACATCGATCTGATCGATACAGACCGACTTGTCAAAAACTGCTTGAAGTGGAACCTGCTCTGCTTTCCGCCGCCTCCATCTGAAAGCACACGGTGCCTCGTACATGTCAGCAGCACTTAAACCGGCAATTTTCATCCAGTTTGCATTTCTCTATTTCATTGGTGGAAAGAAGAAAGCGCAGAGCAGACACTACAGTGAGAGATTTTAAACTGCAAAGTCAGAAAAAAATGCTTTTATTCAGCTTTTTATTTTGACTTATTGAGCTTCTTTAATTTTTCTATTTAACTCAGGTCTTTTGACAATTTTTTTATTTTATTGTGCTACTCCTAGTGTTTGGGCTGCATTAACAGGAATTTATCAGCTTTTGGGGTTAAAAAAAAAAAAAGCATCCCTTCTCTTTTTAAATCCTACTTTCCAACTGTTGCCATTTTTAAGATTTTTGAAAGGTGATTTCAGGATATTTCAAGCAACTTATTTTTTTAAATTATTTTATTACTACGAGATTTTTGAAAACAACACCACCCCCCAAAATGCTCATGAAAATAAATAAATGACAACAAAGAATTGAAATAAATGAAGTGAACACAAATTACT
The DNA here is from genome assembly GCA_015106735.1 of Paratilapia polleni. NCBI lineage: Eukaryota > Metazoa > Chordata > Actinopteri > Cichliformes > Cichlidae > Paratilapia > Paratilapia polleni. The sequence continues at coordinate 20,310 of VUQI01012754.1, forward strand.
GAGAGAAAAGCTGCAGGTTGAAGCTTTAGCTTGTTACACCTTCCCTTTTTACAGAAATTCACTTTCGTAACTCAATTTCTCCAAAAACAAAGACTTATGGCCTGATTTTTACATTAATGCACTTCATGCCTTTTAACTACATGAGTTACCTAGCAGGTGCCTGACCTGAGGCCTGTATTATGAAGCAGGATTCAAGGTAACTACAGGTTTAACCCTGAGTGCTCACTGACATGAAGGTGGTTCATTTTTTAACCAAGATACATCACCATGGTAACTTGTGCTCCAGACCTAATTTGCTCTAGAGCAGATTATGTTTGAGATTAGGGATCAACAGGTATGAAATCACTGCATACTGACCAATCAGATCTCTGGAATATAGCGTCCCCACTCCTGGAAGATCCCTCAGAGCTCAGTGTGCAGACAGTAAGAGGGTATGAAGTTTATGTCTTTATCTGATGAGCATCAGTAAGTAATACAGATTCTCAGAAGCATCTTAATTCCTCTTTTTTTTCCTGATGGCTGCAAATTTTACTGTTCAATAAGCATTAACATATGATCCTAAAACAGGGCACCTATACTTATTTACCTTATATCACATTTGTTAGCAGGCTAAGCCTATGTTTGCATTCTGTTTTTATTTTTATTCTTTCCTTTCAGAGCGTTAAACACCACCGGGGCTGCAGATGAAACCGAGAATCTGTCTCACATACATCTAAACATTCATTTAATGGAATAACAGTTGTAATCTGTCATGTCCTTTCGTGTCTTCATGACAGATCTGTGATACCAAGAAGTCTGTTAACCTTCACAGTCACACAGCTTTTTTTCCTGGCTTCTAATAAGCTAAACTTTATTAATATAGTAAGCCAAAGCGCACAAAGCTCACATTCCTACAGAGCTTTTAATACTTTTCCGCTCTCTCTCACACACACACACACACACTCTGCTGCTTTCAGATTGTAATATGTGTTTTAATCTCTTCATATTTTTCTATTATCATAGTTTTATTTTTCGTTATAAAATCAGTCACCCATCAGTGTTTCTGATTGGTCAGATGCTGCAAACTCTGCCTCTTTCATGTGAACACTGGCAGCCAGATTGATAAACCCTGGGTTGACTTATCCAGTTTAAACCACCTCCATGCGACCTCTCGGCCTGATTGACGGTATCAGGATAAGTGAAACCACATTAAGAAAAGATATCCTTGGTAATGTTGAACCCGCTTCTTAGTGCAGGCCTCAGGTGCAGAGATGAGCAGGTGAAGGATGTACAGGTGTGTGAGGAGGCGATGGTGCAGACTCACCTGTCATGTCAGCCTTCAGGGCCTCTGCCTGTCTGCTCGGATGTAAACAGAGAACAGAAGGTTAGCGCGCGCGCGCACACACACACACACACACACAGAGCATGACAACCTGACAGCACCTGTCTCCAATCATAACACAGCCTCATGCAGCACTTCCTCATTACTGACGATCCACAGATAACATCGAGGCCGCTCCTCCCGCTGTGGCTTCATTAAAGCACTCATTAGCTCAGATCAAATGTCGACAAGAGGGCACCGGGGAGATACCGGGCTCGGACTACTTCCTGGATCCAAAATGTACCCACACAAACAATAAATCTTCGTTATAAACCCGCCAACTGAATAACGGCCGCACAGCGCTGATTAACACCTGTACCCCTAAACCAGAAGCACAAACACGTAAACATGCTGATGAACTCAAGGTGAAGGTCAATGGAGTCCTAATAATTGACCAGAAATCATATCTAACAGCTTCTGATAGGAAATGCTAACATGACATACGCAGGAAGAGGCTAGCGAGCTAAAGCTAAAGCTAGCAATAACACAGTGGGAAACGTCTGGCGGGTAAACGCTCACCTGGCCTTAAATTAGCACATCTAACACCAAACCTGTCCGTAGCTGGGAGTCATTTAAATACGTGTTCCCCACATCAGGCTGAATGAGCGTGTGGCGGCGGCACGCGGAGGCTCCGATTGTTTGTTGATGTATGAAGCTAACAGCTAGCATTTAGCTAAGGGGGTGGTCCCCGGAGCAGCTAGCTCCAGCGCTAACAGCCGAATCAAACAAGCCTCCTGTGGCTTTAAAACGTCCGGTTCTGACCCCACCTGGGCCACCGGGGGGGCCGCCAGAGCACCCCGCGCTGGGCTTACCGGAGGTATTGGGCGCAGAGGTTCATCCTGCCGGATCGCCAGTCTTTCAGACAACGACTGGTCCCGAAGCTAACGCTCCTCCCGGCGCCATATTGTTCCTGTCTGACCCGCACAGGGCCGCTGGGGGAGGAGGGGGGTGAGTTATTACCAATTAATTAATAATTCAATAAATAAAATAACACAATGATAGTAACGTTAAATCAAACCAGAACATTTTATTAATATATTAATAAAAAATTTAATTCAGTTAATAAAAAAAGAAAAACCGGAGCGGTTCAGAAAGTTCAATGTCAGCAGCCAGATGTTCCTACAGGCTGCACAGATGTTACACATGTTCATTCACACGGCCTCCCATCCACCAGGACACCGCTGACTCCTCTCAGGTTACAGGTCGGGTCTGCATCCGTCTACCTCCTTTTAAAAGGTTTTCACCACAATTAATTTAAAAGAAGTTTCCTGCAATGTTTATGTCGCCAATCCTTTTGGATTAAGTCAAGAAACAGCCACCTGATCTGGTCTGGATTGGATTAGTTAGACTGAGGGTGCTATGACAACAAAGGATGTAGAACAGTATATAACTGTGCAGGTGAGGACAGGAAATGATGATTAGGAAACACAGGGTGACTCCACAACCACAGCAACAGTAAGGAGAGACACTCACAGCAGCATATAAAAAACATTTGTGGGTAATATTTCTCTCTTTCCCCCAGATTCTTTTCAATAACTTGCTGCTGCTATTTACAGAAGCTCAGCAGCTCATACAGAACCATGGATTTAAGTATTTATCACTGTGGCTTTATTACATTCATGTAGCAGGTAAATCTCAAATTTCTTCACAGACTGTGCGTGGCTTGTTGTGCTGTTGGTTTCTGTAATTAAACACTCACCTAATTAGTCGTGCTGTTTAAGTCCATTCACAAAACAACTACAAAATCTTTTTATTTTTACATCTTCACTTTAAACCTTTAAAGACTGCAGGATTCAGGCCCAAATCTGGATTATGATTCACATCATAAATATCTGTTGTCATAGTTTGTTACAGTTGGTCAGTTATCTGGAAAACATAATGAAACTCATGTTCAGAGAGTGGCTGTGTAGATTCAGGAGTTTCACTTTGATCCTTATGAAAAACATGAAATTTTTCATAATTCATCAGTTTGTCCTGGAATGTCAGTTAAGTTTTATGATTTAGCCTAAACAAAGTTTTATTTCACTGGTCGACTCTTTAAAGTTAAATAAATGTGATGATGTGAATGTGCATCAAACCGCAGTGGTCAGAGGCACAGGCGGGGCTGATGTAGAAAAACGGGTAACCAAACACTGGAAACACTGAATGAAATTAGTATTTTTATTCCGTTTCAGCACACGTTACACATACACATGTATTTTTTTATTTGCATATGAGACAATTTAAAACCCATTTTACATGTGGACAGGAAACCAGCCACAGATGATGGTGACATAATGTGAGGCAGCTGGTCTCATTATTAAAGTGGCAGTAGACATGATTTTCTTTTTTTTTTTTTTGCTTAAACCTATCATGATGAAATAAATGTTACAAAATGCAATGACTGTAGAATAATGACCCCTTTAGTTTGGTTTCCTATGAGCCTCACTCTCAATGCACTGATCCAATGTTTTCCAGTTCCTATACGATACCCTTACTTCAGGTATCTGCTGACGAAGCTGAAGAAGAGACTGGGAATCATTCTTAGTGTGCAACACAACATCAGGCTAAAGATTACTTTCCTGACTTTATAAAATAAAATGTGACAAATAAAAACATCCAAGAGAATAGATGTACTGAACTGGTATTCATGAGTGAAATAAAAAATGACAACAGGAGAAAGATAAATGAAATGAAGAATAAAAAATGGATCCATGTTATTCACCTAATTTATTTGCTCTGGTTTCATTGTGTCTCAGTGCGAGTCTTTACTCCAGCAGAAGCTCCACCCTTTGCTGTAATTTCAGCTGGTCATGCATTTCTCGATTTTTGTAACCTGGCGCGCAGCAGGAATGAAGCGTATGATCGTGTTGGTCTTTAATAACCGCTCAGAGATTTTATGTTACAATAAGAGAAATCAAAGCTTCCCGGCTTGGAGCTTTTTAGTCGTAACCACAGTTTGAGGTGAAGTCACAACCTTTTGAAAACATACAAAGAAAATGTGTTGGTGTAGCAGCAGTGAGACACCTCCAGTCCGCTGAGCCTTTACTGTGAGCTCCCTCCATGCTTTGTTAGCTCTCCTGCTGCTGGACTGGTAAAAATAAACCAGCTGAATTGAACAGATCAGCTTGTTGTTACTAAATTAGAGTTTTGAGTGAGGCTCAGACTGATATCTGATCCAAAGGTCAGATCGGTGCATCTCCAGTATTTTGAAATCAAGGCAGCGGATTCCAGCACAAGTCCCAGTTCAAGCAGTTCTAGCAAGTCAGCCTGCATCGATTCGGTTGGCGCGTACACAGACAAGAGATTTATTCTTTAATGTGCAACTGGAGCCTTGAAGGAAAGACAAAAAACAAATGACTTGTGTCTCTAGCCCTCAGGAACAGATTTCGTTTTTAGGTTGGGGATTCATTTCAAATGGAGCGGCTTTAAAACACGTGTCAACATTGAGGCCTGGAGACCAAATCCGGCCCTTCACACATTTGAGAACGGCCCACCTAACTGCTCAGGTTCTCTGTAAATTTTGGCCCATCTGGTTGCAGTTGTGGTCTGCACAGCACACGGAAAACAGCTGAGACGTGGCCTCGTAAATACAGAACAACAAAAGTGAACTGAATCATCAGCCCGCTGTCACCGATACTCGATCCAGCTTTCTGACTCAGGATCAGACTGATACCAGATTAAAATATGGGACTGGTGCATCTCTTCTTTATAATATGTAATTATGTCTGGCTCTTGGAGGGAAATCTCCCCAGAAAATAAAGACTTAATTACACAACAACCCAAAACAAAAAAGGACCGCATTCTTGTTTACCTCAGTAGCTTTCTCAGGTACACCTGAAACAAGTGGAGTTACCGTGGAAACTCAACTCGTGGAAACTTTGTTATGGAGGAAACAAAGAGATAAAAACTGAATGTGTTCAAAACAGGTTCAAAAGCAACGTTCAGCTTCCTTTATGTTCAGAAGGTGAGTAAAAACCCAGCAGGGTTAAAAAGCCATCTATTGCCAGAAACCACAGAAAGGAGAGCCTCCGCCCGCTGCGGTGGACGACCTCACAAACTGTGAAAAGCTTTTCTCATTTAATGTTTCTCTCTTTGAAAACTGAGCCAACATTCAGATTTTAAAATCACGTTAAGACACTTTAAAAACCGTGATTTGAACCTTTTTGAACTCTTTTCTAACCCCCCCCCCCAGGTGTGTCAGGATGCTGACGTCTCACCTGTGTGAATTTTCATGTGGCGCAACAAGTGGCTGCTCTGACTGAAACTTTTCCCACACGTTTTGCAGTCCAGCGTCTCACCTGTGTGACTTCTCATGTGACTTTTGAGCATCGCTGACTGAATAAATCCTTCCCCACAGGTGCTGCAGGTGTACGGCTTCTCGCCCGTGTGAGTCCTGATGTGGTTTTTCAGTGTTGACGACTGATTAAATCTTTTTCCGCAGGCGTTGCAGGCGTACGGCTTCTCACCTGTGTGAATTCTCATGTGATTGAGCAGATGGCCACGCCGGCCGAAGGGTTTGCTGCACGTTTCGCAGGAATACGGCTTCTCCCCCGTGTGCGTCCTCATGTGGACTGTTAAGTCCCGACCCTGAATGAAACTTCTGCCACACATTTCACAAGAATACGGCTTCTCGCCGGTGTGGGTCCTCATGTGCAGCACCAACTTATCGCTCCTCACGAAACCTTTTCCGCAGGTTTCGCAGGAATACGGCTTCTCACCTGTGTGGATCCTTTCGTGATATTTCAAGAAATAAATCTCGTAGAATCGTCTCCCGCAGGTGCTGCAGGCGTACGGCTTCACGCCCGTGTGGATCCTTCGATGTTTTATCATCCGGGACCTGTGCTGAAAGGCTTTCCCACAAACATCACATTTCACACACCTTTTACCTGCGTCAGTGACACAGCGGCTCTCTAACATGTGAGAGCTGTTCACACAGTTTATGTGACCTTCATAAGTAGCAGACACCATGAAGGGATCGGTCTCCTGCCTGACTACGAGCTGCTCTCCCTCCTGACTGCTGCAGAGTTCCTCCTCTTCCTCTTTAATCTGTGGCTCCTCCTGGTCCAGACTGGAGCTCCTCTCCTGGTTACAGAGCTGCTGGGTAGCTAGAACCTCCTCTTCCTTATAAACATGTAGCTGTGGGACGTCTGGAGGGACAAATGGAGACAAGAAAAAGTTTACAAATGACAACTCTATTTTACCCCAGGTGGGCTAACTCTACTGACACAGTGGAGTCAAATGTCTATCTCTGTCTCCACTTTCTGTCCATGAAAAAAGGTGTGAAAAATCTAGGTTTTACTGGCTTTTACCTTTCCATGTTATAAATAAATGTCACACAGGTAGAATCTGCATTGCTGACTGTGTGGCTGCATAACATATCTACCAATAACTCCTGTTTTTCCTGTATTTTAAGGCCATCTCCCAGCTTGAAACACAGTCTGCATACACAATCCAGGGCTGTGTGCAGCTAATCTCTACACACAGACAAGTGTCACTCTCCTAGCTGCTGTTGTTGCTTCGTCACTTGATCTCTCCTTACTGTGAAGACAGCGTAAGGAGTCACTCTAAAACACAGCAAAATATCCTCCCACAACACTTTGTTCTGCTATTGGTTATACCAGGACTGTTTAGAATTTTAAAAAAAAAAAACAATAAAACCCTCCCAGATTTTTCTAAATGTTGGCAGATATGAGCTAAGGATGCTAGCTAATGTCAGGTCTTTAACCATTAGATGTTGCTGCTGAACTTTACTACCATCATATCCGTTTCCAACCAAGCTGCCACTGTGGATATAAACTGAGAAGCTTTTCCACAAACTGTTATCAGTATTACAGGAACTTACAGCGAGTCTCCAACGTTGGAGAGCCGTCTACACATCCTGAGTCTAAATATCTCCATCCTTCCTGATCTTGTTTCTCAGTTGCAGCAGAGCTGTGAGAGAGGAGCTGCCCACTGTCTGGTTCTGGTTCACTGTGGTCACTTTCCTCATAAGCAGAAGTCACCGTAACAGCATCTGTCTCCATCAGTAAAAGCTGCTCCTGTTCCTCTTTAATCTGTGGAGGATCTGGTTCCTCCTGGTCCAGACTGGAGCTCCTCTCCTGGTTACAGAGCTGCTGCTCCTCCTCCTCCTTACAGACATGTTGCTGTGGGAGGTCTGGAGGGACAAAGGTTAATAATGTCATGATAGAAAAACACGTGAGGAAATGTCACGGCCAAAGCAGGGCTGCTCAATCATGGTAATAATCATAATCACATTTATTTTAGTTAACATTTGGATTCAGATTATTGGACAAACTGAACTTAAGTAAAGCTGCCACAGCCTGGTGGAGGGTGGATTTGGTCTTTTATGGAGGGGCGAAAGTAAAGAAAAACAAAACAGCTGTGCTCAAAGGTGAAATGGCATAATAATCATTTTATCTCTTCTTTTAATAATCACTAGAAGCCAAATTTGTTATTTCATTCAAATGTGATTAATTGCATAGCCCTACTGTGATGCTTCAACCACTGCTATGCTGCTATAATCTACCTGCAAATCCCTCTATTATTATTATAACTAAATGGTATAAATAGTAATCTACCATTGTGCATCAGCATGAACTGTTATTAGTTTTCACCAAATAGAGGCAGTTTCATCTTATTGTGTCACAGCTGTCGTGGTGTGTTACACTTTCACAGACACAAGTTATAGCTACAGTGGAAAGATGTGAAAAAGTTCAAGTATCTGGACACAGCCTGTTGTCTGGAATAACTTCAAAATTCACCAATATGACGATCAATAAATCAAGAGCCAGATATCACAAATTCATGATGACTGCAGCAAATCTCTTGAAAGCTGAAAGTAACGGCTGACCTGTCCTGAAATGAACCAAGCTAGTACATGGAAGTGAAATTTAAAGTCTGCAACTGTGACAAATTATGTGAACAGTTCTCACACTCCTGCAGGCAAAGATCAGTGCAGTAAATACTCAGGAAGCAGCTTCCTGCTTTCAGCTGCTGTTGTTGGTTATGACAAGCAGCAGATGGGAGTTCCTCGACTTAAACAAATGGCAGAACGATGGAGAGGAGAGGGAACTGAGAAATACTGTGTTTGACTCCAAAGCAGCTCGACAGACCTCAGAAGTAGGAGCATTAAGAGCACAGTTTAGTTTGTCACCAGGTTAAACTGGGAAAGATTTCAGGCCGGCAAAGAGTTGAATAAAGCAGCACAGTTTCAAATGATTTCAGAAAGATTCAGGCAAAAGAAAAAGCACTGAGCCGTTCTCATAGATGCACCTTTGCTCTCTCTGATGGTGCATCAATTCTCGAAATCCACAGTTCAGTTCATGTCACGATACCTCAGATGTTTGTTCAGAGATTTTGGTTTCAGTCTCAGAATTTCTGCAGCCCCACTTCAGACTGCAGAGTTAGTGAAGCTGGAAGGAAGCTGCTGCCGCATGATTTCCTATGCAGGAAAAATCCCCCTCACGTTGCTCTTGTAAAGCTGTTTCTCACACACGTGCACTGCAGACCTGAACCTTTCCAGGACTCACCTGACACAGGTTATTGCAGTGAACTAAAAATAAAAACTAGACTCTAAAAAAGAAAAACTAACTGAATCTGCACCGACATTAGTCGGTCTTTAACCTGCCAACTCCTGAGTGCTATCCAATGTCTGACAGGCCCACGTAAGAACAGAGCAGGTAGCATTCAGGTGAACTGACAGTGAGCCAGCTGTGTGCTCTGCCTCAGCACCATCCTCCCCTAAACCAAACAGCAGTGTGAACAGTGTGAAGCAGACTGTGTCCTGCTGTGAGCCACAGGAGAGGAAAGGGTAACTGTGGAGGACATTAAACAGTGCAGAAAGCTGCTCTCCTCCTGAGTCCTGAGCTCCAGCACACCTGTCAGGACATTTTGATTGAACTGAATTTAAACACGTTAACTGTGTCTTGCAGTTTTAAGCAGGACTTCTTTTTTCTCCGACTCTACATGTGAGCTTTCTTCAGCTCATGTCTGACCCCCCTCAGTCACGCTGTGCGTAAAACCAGAGCTCAGAGACAGGAGAAGACCGGCTGGATATTCACGTTAACCTGTTTTCATGTGAGCTCACACCGAGTCTCTGCAGGTTAGTTCACTCAGATCGCTACAGTGTGACTCACCTGTCCTGTGCAGCTTTATTTCCGGTTTCCAGGTGATATCCAGCAGTCTGCGCTGACGGTCGATCTCTTCCTCGTACTGGACGATGGTTTTTTCAAACTCTGT
>VUQI01012756.1:10380-35339 GCA_015106735.1 Paratilapia polleni
ATAGTCCAATGTAAAAGCACCAAAAACAGTAAAAAAAAAAAAAACAAAACAAGAAAAAAACAAACATTGAAGTTAAAGGTGCATTACATAATACTGTAGGCTGTTCCTGCTGTTTTATCCAACCTAAAGATAAAACATCTCATGATTTCATTAGGTTTTTGGTAAGTATTTAAGACAATGACAGCTCTCCTGCACAGAGGGTGATAAACAGAATGTATTAAATAAACTACACTACTGGCATTAGTGCTTTACTAACCCAGAACAGTGTTTTAGACGCTTTTAAAGGATTAACATCTTTAACTTTGCCTCTGTGCCACGAGCACACACACACACACACGCACAAAGAAAGACCATCTGTTACACATGGCTTTCTAAGAGTTGTTATATTAACACAACGTACCCTGTAAGACTAACAACTGAGATCTCTTTATTCCACTGGAAATTGAAACAATGCACGCACACTTTTGTCACCCCCTCCCCACTGAGGATAAAATGGGAGGGATTATGATGCACCAGGGGGTAACATAAGTACAGAACCTCCTCAGTCTCTTTCTGATACACACACACGCACACAATTGTCACACTGACCTTGATTTCCTGCAGCCGCGGTGTGTGTGCGTGCGCGTATTGTTGGAAGGGCCTTCCTGCTCTCTGTGTTGGAAATCCTGCTTATTCAGCTTATTCACACAAACACAGACAGATGAGTGCACGGACACAGGGAGGCACAAATACATGTTCTCTCATCGAGGCTTGCTCAGCTCCCACAGCTGACCTGAATACTTTTTGCCAGTTTTGTTTCTTCACCTGTATGATTTGTAAGCTATAGATGCCTTTCAATAATCTGCATAAACCTTTATCTTATGTCAATGCTGTGAAAGAATATTTGCGTTTGTTTGCGGGGTATGTTGAAATTGTATATGTAAAACCATGCAAAAAGTGAAATTTCAGTTAGAATATGTTTCTACCTTGTATGTCAGTAAGATTTATATCCGAAACACACATAAATGTAGTGTGCCCATGGTCTGTGTGATAAAATAGACATTATAATTAGTGGGCACTTTTGTCCAACTCTGTGGCTATATCACGATTACGGTAAGAGGGCCATTTGCTCTCGTTCCTGTTGACAGTCATTAGGCTAAAGAGGAATACTATATACAGTAAAGCTCAATAAATCTGGCTGTCTTGACCATTAAATAATGGCCTCTGTGACAACATCCAAGGGCTGCAGTTAAATTACTGTATCTGGATTTTTGCATGAGCTCATGCATGACATTCAAATACAATATGCAAACACTGACACATAAGCAGGCATGCAGGAAATGTCATGTAGGTTATAATTTCCTCATTTGTTATACCTGAGTGAATCGTTTTTCCTTTGAATGTAATGAATTTGTTGTCATATTCACCTGAATGAATGTGTGATAACCCACAAGAGCCAAATTAATTGTAATAAATAATTCATACAAAACTGATGATCAGCCTTAAGTAATAGACCACAAAGAGTCACCTCTGAAAAATATTCTAATTTGTTGAAATTAGATTTATTTGTCATAGGAATTCCTGCTGTTGGTTATATTTTATTTTTTTCTACTATATATTCAAGACAGTGGAACATCTGGGTTGGTTTCCAGACAGACAGAATGAAACAGGGAATGTAGATAACAGCATGACGACACATCAGCTGACAAAAAATTAAAAAAAAAAAACAGGGAGACAGCATGAGTGGCTAATGAAGCTGTGTGAGAAGAGATCATTTCACAAGTGCGGCGAGAGGCTGACACAGCACTGACCTCACACACCTCAACCAGGCAGGCACCATGGTGCATGTGTGTGTGTATGCTCTGCCTTTGTGTGTCTGTGTATCTGTGCACAAAGGGACACTGGTGTGAGTCATCCAGCAGTGATTGAATTAGCTGAACTTTGGCTGAACACTCACAGGGGAAAGAAGGAAAGGGAGCAAAAGCTGAATGCATTACGTTACCCGAACAACTGGAGAAAACATCTTAGAGACAGACAGGCTGACAGTGGGAGTGTCGCCCAGATTTTATTTTAAAAAAAAACAACTTCATTAAAGTTTCATAAAAAAGCCCGAACACATCCTTTTCATAGTGCACACAAATTGAAAAAGAAACCACACACAGAAAACAGTGAACTAATTGGAAATTTCTTCCAAAACAAAAATCATGAAAGGGGAATATTACTTATAAACAGAGTCTTATTTGTGGTTTTCTCCAGCAGTGCATTGAGGTTATATGCCCTAAATTGTAGTTGTGTCAGACATGAGGGATAAAACAGTGGAAAGAATGCATTTAGTCTGTTGGTGTGAGTGAAAGATAGAAGGAAACTGTGGCTTTTTGTAAGTATGTCAAATTTGACCAAGTTCTCTTGAACAGACACTGCTTCAGCATATGGTGGGTATGCTGCTGGTATGAACCCCCAGTCACTCAGAAGTAGGTCAAACATGCAGAGGGGTGGAGTTTATGTACACTGCAATTACATGCAATTATTTACATCAACTCCTTTCCTATACTGGTGTAAGATTCAGTATGGCTTCACACTCTTTGCTCCTTGCACATTTTCATCAATTTACTGTTGATTTACTGCTTAACAGAGCAACAAATGTGCACACAAATGAAACATAAAAGAGATCCATTTAAAGAGCTGCCCACACTTTCGGGAAGGCCTCTCTGTCACCATGGTTTTCAGATAACTGCTATATCCTGTTTAAAGTGGAGGCCCTTGGAGGCCTGACAAAGAAAAAACAAGGGGCCTCACATACAAATCTACACAGACGTGAGAACAAACACAAGAACTATGTGAAAACCGAGAATGATAACAGAAACATCTGTCCTGGAAGTTAGACTTTAGATAGCAGCAAGAAAGGAACAGTAAAGCTGACCTTTTCCAGCAAAAGGCTGCATCTCGACCTTTAGTGTCCAAAACTGTCCACATTAGCCAATCACGTGCATTGAACACTATGGATTGTATCAATATGCTGAAATGTATCCACACACATCTGTCTAGGTACAATAATGATAGCTGCAATAATGACAGCGTTGGTGTCACAGAAAGCGTCTTGTTTTATCTGGATAACACCGAAAGTGGTTCTGATGGAAGGTTTTGTCTTTTATAAAACTGAAAAAGGGTATTTCACTTATTCAAACCACTATTTGAGTGTTTCTCAGCAGTATAACTAGCCCGCTAAATCTCTTTATCAAAGTTGTGGTTTAGAGGAAGAAGTAACTTCCCCGAAATTTATCTTAAACTAATCTATAACCACCTAAAACGGAACTGGTGACAGATGCAATATCTCTTTTGATCAAGTTGCTTCACTTACACTGGCTTGTCACCATAGCAGTGAGGAAGTGCCTTCTTACTCCCCTGTAATAAATATTATACCTCTAAGTTAAAATTTGCCTGTGTTTTATTTATGCAAATTATGTTAGAAATAGATTGGGTAATGTCTGCTATAGTTTTTTTTAGGTTAAATCTAAGTTAAGTTTTAAGTAAGTATATGTGAACATTTTGAGAAATTCATTTTGAACTTTTCCTTTAAGAGAGGGTTGAAGGAATTGAAAGATCAAAGGCTGTTTTAACTCTACTAGACCTATCATACTGTGATAGTTTCCAAAAACACCCACCATTCATAGTGTAGAGTTTCCTCTCTTCTATCTGCCAGACAGTGAATATTTTCCAAAATGTCAAACTGCCATTTTAACCAGTAGAAATACATGTGAAAAAGTATAGTGAGGCTGGCTTGTAAGACTCCTGATAGTCGTTGTTCTGACTTTTGATTTTTCATACAACTTTTATTCTCTTACACACAACCACATGTATGGACACACTCATGCACATCTGTTTCCTGCATGCTTTTGGCTGTAAGTGCGGTGGTCTCTGAGGGAGTGTCCTTTCTCCCAGTGACGACCCTTCTCATGACTCATCCTATTGTTCAGCACAACACTCTTAGTCACCCCTGTCCTAAGTTATGACAAGTTTTGTAGGAATGTTTAACTTCTCTGGAACCCCTCCTCCCACTTGTTTAGATTTCAAACCAGACCCTTGGGCCATTTTGTGCTTTTTTTATGTGATTTCCAGTAAGCCTGCTCTGTTAGTTGTAGCTTAGATCTTTATCAAATAGAGATCCAACCCGATGAGAGACAGGCAAGAAAGATGCAGAGTTTTCCCCTGAAATAAGCAAGGCAGTGTAAAGCGACAGATCACCATGAAACTAGGGGTTTCAGTGAGCCGATTTAACAGAAGGACAGTGGATAAGAAGATCCCCTGACCCTTCATCAGTAAGCAGATTACTCTTTATCACAAATAATGCTCAGGATACTCAGTCTGCAGAAAAAATAACAGGCAGCAGGCTGATGTTTTCTAATCAAAGTGAAGAGTGATCAAAAGATTTGCCCCAAAGGGAATACAGGCTTTCTTAAGAAAAGGTTTAAGACATTTTGCACTCTTGATATAAAAATGATTAATGCAGCTTTAAGGTAGAAAGAAAAACTTGATTGTTATAGTTACAGGTGTAATTGTCCAGCCTAATAGACACAACATGTCTGTATAGACTAGATACATAATTTCGAGGACCAGGTGTGGGACCACACAACATTTTTGTTCTTTGTCCCCCCATCTCACATATTAAGACAATGTCCCACATTTTGACTGGCTCTAGCTTAGTCAATACAAGTCAATACATGTGAGAAATCTGTAGAGATGTTCTGATCTATGAATGCATCCATACTGAAACAAACGGGATCACCAGATAGCACAGCAGCTGCAATAACAGTTAACAGTTATTGCAAAAGATAAAGCGGATACACGAGTGTACTAAAAGCATTGCAGAACAAAACTTCCTGAAAACAAATTTATGCTTTCAAGAAGTCACAAAAATTCTGTTTAAATACATACATGTTGACTATCACATGATCAGTGTCAAACCTTTAACCTACAAGTTAGACGTATCAACATTTCAGTGTGCCTTTCAGCATTAGTTAAAATGTACCACGTTTTTGTTGAGATCTGGTTTCTCCACACAATACAAATCTGATATGGCCCCTTGTCACATAACTATAGTTTCCAGGAAGAAACCGGGTATGAAATATACTGTTCGTTTGTGTGCGCGTGTTTGAAGGTGTGCACGCGCTCCACATTCGCCCCGCCCTGAGCTCGAGGAGTTCCCCACTCCTCAAGAAAGAGTGTGGGGGGGGGGGAGGAGCCGCCCCTGTGTGACGTCACGCCACCCCTCCCACCCAGTTTAAATTTACATTTTCTATGGGTCCTCACTGAGTGTATGTGTAGCCGGAGCTAACAGTTTCCACAAGGAGACACACCTCACCCCAAGAAGTGACCCGGGGACGCACTGATGTGGCTTTAACCACTTTGTCATTTTAAATATTAAACAACACGAGTTGGAGAAGTCTCGTCGGGTTCGACTTTGAGGTAGGTGTGTATATGCGTGCGCGTGCGCGTCTGGAGCTCGTGCGGTTTTTTGTTTTTTTGGTGAGGTTGTTTCACAAGTGCACTAACAAAAGCGGCACGTTTTAACTGTCTGCCCGAACCCCTCGGCCGAAGCAGCGGGTTTGCGGTTTAAAAACTGGAAAGTAACGGGTACATGAAAAGCCAGAGAGGAGAGAGAATGATATTGCAAAATACAAACTCTTGTTTCATTGTCTCCTTTTGTTGCGGCGCATGACTGTAGCCGACGGGACAGTGAGGAACAAACACGTTGAGGTTGTTGTTCCACACGCACAGACAACAGTTAGGTTTTCTTAAAGCGGGTAGCGTGTGTGGCACTTGATAGTTTGAGGAAAGAATAGAGGAAGAAAGCGTTTATTATTATTTCTATATCTGTGATCATCAGGGAATGTGTTATGAGGACTTAAATGTAGCCAATGTATAGGCTACATATGATACACTTGCTTTTAAGCCAAGTCATAATCCTTTGTCCAAAAATCATATATTTGTCTCGGAGGTGTTTACAATCTGTACCACAAGACTTAGTTTGTTCTGTTTTTCTTATCTGCTACCGTAGCCTGTACGTAGCAATAAATCTTTACTGTTGAAAGGAAATCTCTCCGAGAGACAAATAACATATGAAGAGACCATATTTTATGGATGACTGAATTTGTGAGTCACACTCTGAGTGTAATAGCACGGCAGTGACTATGTCTGAGCACATGGCTTCATTCAGAACTGGCAAACTGGCCTGTGCTGTCATCAGGCAGGCCAACTGTCATGTGAGGTGGTGTATGTTTTTGTGTGCGTGTGCCTTTTCTTTTTTTTTTTTTTAAGTGGCAACAGGTCTGCGAGTCTAAAACTTAGGGCATTTCTTTTTGATAGTGAATTATACTTTCTGTTAAATTTTAACAAGACATTAAGCAAACAGGGCAAACACCAACTGGCGCTAGAGGGTTGAGAGTGTGTGTATGTGTGTGTAATCGCTGGGTGGAGGCACACTAGCAGACTGGTAAATACTGCGGAGTAGACTTAAGGTGAGGTGGTTTAACTCTGGTCGTCAGATGTTTTAGTGGAGAGGAGATGTGACAAATGCAGGTAGTTTAAATGAGAATGTTACGGCCTAGGTGCACAGGCTTTAAGAGTGTGGGTGCGGGTGTTTGCGCTTCAGGGAGGGGAAAGTTCTCGCACATGTGTTAGTCATTTGGAGGGGAGTTTGCGAAACGATTTACATCTGTTTTCTGATCTTTGAACCCCCTCCTTCCTTCTTCTCTCTCCTGTTTCTCTTACTAGGTCTGTCTTGCTGTCTTCCCGTAAGAGCTGATGCAGTCACTGTGTGTGTGTATGTGTGGTGGGTGTTATAACTGAAAAGCTGCCTGCTCCATTATTATTGCACTCAAAGGAATTTAAATATGTGAATGAAATGTCTGAGTTTCCATTCTATAACAGCGAGTGTCCATTAGTGGTTTGGTGCATTTCTCAGATATATCATTACAGAGTTGGAGACCCATGTCAAGGAGTCAAACTGACCTCAAGAAAATCAAGGTATTCAAGTCAGGAAAACCTTTGTCCAGGAGAGGTATAACTGGCACCCACATGTGTGTTGACATTATCTCCCACATCCCTGCTGCTCTGTATGTGGGCACAAAATCTTCATTACTCAGCAAAATGCACTGATCCTTAAGATCTACACCACACGAGACACAGTGTTACTGTGTGTGTTTGAAGATCAGGCTTGTGTACATTTTGTCCACTGGCGGTGAAAGACTACCTTGTACCAAATGCTTTTTAGTCTTTTCCCCAGTAATTAGCCTGTAAACAAAGAGAGATTTCAGAGGATCTCTGGTGAAGTGTTCATGTGTTTTTACCAAACACTTCTCCGCTCTGTCCAGTTCCAGTTTTTAACTGCAGTTTTAAACTTTTCAAATGCGTCAACACAGTACTCATGTTTTGATACTTATACCAAAGAAAAACTTTTTTTTTCAAGATGTTTCCCTTGAGGAATGTCTTTTTTCATGAACAAGTATTAGAGAATATTTCAATCAGAAAGTGTAAGGATAGTATAGGCCATCACCGACAATTAAATGGACCAAATTAAATTCAACATCCGCTAAATAGTTTCCAGGTTTAAAACCAGATGAAGCTGAAATAGTATTGTAGTTTATTCCTCAAATTTAATAATAAAATTTAGTTTAGTGTCATTATGTAAATTAACAAATTTTTGCTGTGCATCATGGATAGGGCATGCTTTCAGGAAATGTGTGTATTTCTTCATATCTGTTTCCCATAGCTGTTTTAGGGAACTGCTTAGCATTTTAATCTGTTTTGCCAGTTTTTCCACAGACACTTTGCATCCATGTAGGCTGAATGAAATGTTATGATGCAATGTAAACACAAGTGATGCAATCCTACAGCAGGACAAAGGATCTTGCACTGAGCTCTGCTTTTGTTGCAGTGGTTTTACAGTAGATTGGGTCACGATTCAGGTGCCAAGTATCCTGATATAACGCTAGTGTGGGATGTGTGTGGTTGCACGTGCACATCTTCTTATGAAAGTCAGACATGCAGAGGCTTGTTTAAGCAGGCTCAAGACTGATTTACTCATGAAAGAGAGATAAGGTGCATGCATACCAGAGACTAAAGCAGAGACATGTGCACACACCTACAGAGACTGTGCTTCTCAAAGAATCCCATTGATTTTCCTGCTGTTATGCCAGAGCTTCAATCACAATAAAGCACCATTACTGTGCTGACCACTTTGCATAGCCTTGGAGAATGGATGGCATGCACACTGACTCTAAATGCTTTCCTCCTTGCGGCTATATCGCGATTGGGAGTCTGAGCTCCATGTATTGGATTAAGCTCATTGTAAGCCCATATCAAGATATATGGTCCTTTCTTACTACAAACACAAACAGGAGCATAGCTACACTCCTGCAGAAGAAGAGACCCACTTCTTTCTGTTAAAGCTTGAAAATGACTGGCCTTTCAGGATGTATGCACTTGTTTTTGGAAGTTTCATCAGACAATGAAACCACAAGATTGCCTTCTGTCCTAAATAAAATGTTCATGTATAAATTATACTTTATGTCATGTCAAGCATAACGCACAGAATCAGAAAGAACAAAGCTCCTCATTTTGGATACCTGGGATTCTCACTGTCTCTGTATGTGTGTGCCTGCACCGTCAGCTTGCACCCCCGTGTGTCTGTCTGGCTAACTAAAGATTGTCTGGTCGCTCAAGGTAACAGTTGTTTTTGGGGTTTTCTCTACTGGCATGTAAACAAAGGAGAACCTCCCAAATGCTCCCTGGTGTGCCCTCCAGCCAATGAGATATGAGATCCCAGCTGGGCTCCTCCAGTAGTCGATGAGGATGGGCGTGACTCTGCTCCATATGAGGATAACAGCAGTAAAGCACAAAGCTTTGAATCTGGAACTGGAACAGACAGCAGAGCCATAACAAAGAGTCTTCCTTTATGACTACATGGCACTTCTTACTGCTTAGCCAGACAAAACAGTTATGGCTTTTTTTCTGAATGCCTTTTTTACCACTACTGAGACAGATATTAGAACTGCATTTAAAATGGTATGCGTGTGTGTGTGTGTGTATAGAGTACATGAATATGTGTTTACATCTCAGCACGGAGGACCCACATGAAATGTACAAGTGTCCGGTGTGCGCCTGTGATATAGAAGTCTGGATCTTGTGCATGTGTTGTCCTCTTCATCTGTCCACCTGTTCCCGTCAGGTCTATACGTATACATACAAGACCATGTGTCACTGCCAGTTGTGACTATATAGACCAGCCTTTTGTATTTAACTAACAGGTGTGACCTCAGATTGTATCCCCTCACCAAATACTTTGGAAATGTGCTCTGAATTTGGTTGTCAGCACTTTGATATTAACCTTTTGAAAGAAGAGTACACCCAAATGTTTCTTACTCAAATATGTCATTGTTTGAATATATCTCGGTCTCTGTGTCCATACATGTATTTGCTGTTGTGTTCCCAAAGCAATAATCGCTGTGCAGTTTCATCACATTCCCACAGCGTGACTCAAAGTGGTGTCTGTGCCTTTTCAATCCATCCCATTCACTCTGTAATCTGCCTCACCCCGGGGGGCTCAAACCGTGTGGCAACAGGACTGTGCACGAGCTACGGTGTGGAACAATTTCAGTTCCATGTCTAACAGAAACTGTCAAACTAAGCATGTTTCAGTTCAAAGGGATCACAGCTAAGCATAATTACAATTTTTCTGAGTAACATCTTAACAATTAAGTCATATCATTTCAGCAGTATCTGCTTCAGCTGCTCATGTCATGATACACCACTTCTGAAAGATCTGGATACTCTTAAGAGATGGAGGCAGTGAAGCTTGCATTTTAATCAGGCAAGACCAAATGCAACTACTGTGGTTTTGAGACACAAAAGGGGTGGAAGGTAATACACACAGAGATAAAAAAGAATTACAGCTAAAAGGGATGACCATTTTCAAGTGAAAATGACAACACAGCCCCAAAACTACGTTAACAATTGCACATACAATCATTGCTAAAGTGATGAATGTACTGGGTATTTCACTTTTTCTTAAAATGGAGAACAAGAACTTAGTTGTGCAGAACATAGACTTGAGAAGTAAAGTCATCCATTTTCCTTTACTTTGTTCTGTTATCTGAAATTGTCCAATGTACAACAAAGGCATTGGTGTGAAGGGGTAGTTTATTTTCCTTTTATCACTTTCTCATCTGGAGTTGTTATTAAAGTCCTGATTTCTGGAGAGCTTTGTTCTTTCAAATGTATATAGTTATGATGAGAGGGTTTGACAAGATGACATAGATAATCATTATACATTTTATTACATTTTTTTTTTTTTTAATGGACCTATTATGCTTTTCCTTATTTTCTGTCGTATGTGTACTGGTACAGTCTTGGATGTTTATTTTCAATATAGCCAAAGTTGCAAATAATGAGGTCATTGGAAAGCTCAGGCTTCAGACTGCTCTAAACACTCCATTCCAGACATGTTTTTTCTTCTCTTGAATCTGTATGATGTCAGAGAGGGTGGTGTCCTTATTGTGGTCATCTCAGGCACACAGCTCTTGCTGGGAGAACAGAATATCTACCACCTGCTGTTCAGGTCTTCAATTTGTGCAGAACAGCCAATTAGGAGAAAGGGACAGTGGCCTTAAAGAGAAAGGAGCAGTTTAAACAGTATAAACAGTTTAAATCAGACAGTGGATTAACTGAGGGGCTGCACCAAGGGTCTGTATAAGATGAATAAGGATTATTTTGAACTGTGAATCATGCAAAGCTACTGTAGCGCAGTGCGAAAATTAAAAAATATGGAGCTGAACATTGGGCATAATAGGTCCACTTTAAAGAATTGTAACCAGGATATGGTATGTGCTAAGGTGCTTAGTTTTCTGTTGAGAGAAATCAAAAATAGTCACCTATTATGCTTGTTGTAGACAAGCTACAAAATTGGTTTCTAAATTATTGGAAAGTGAGTGTATATGGAGCATAAATATGCTTTCTAGCACTAGTTTATTTGCAATAAGCCAATATAAGCTGTTGTATCAAGTGGAAGATTTATCAGACCAATACAAAGAGATTATCAATATTTGAACTGGAAGAGAAGCCAAACAAAAATGTCTTTACATTAAGTGTAGGGTTGTCAAACAGATGAGAATAACAGTAAGATGACTGGGAGGCATATTAGTGAGTTTGGGTGTAATTCTAACAGCCTGGTACTGACTTAATGACTCCAGTGTTTAAACATCCACAGACATGCACAGACACATACTGCATAGCACAGCTCATGCCTTTGTCACATGATGCACATTATCCCTTCCTTGTGTGGGTGTTTCTGCATGTTTGCACATCTGTGCTTTATGAACCCTAAAACCCTGATTGTAAATTCCCATACCCCTGCATCTCCCTAGTGACATCATTGTACTGTGGGAGCAGTCCGGGTGCTTTTGGAGGTCAGTACATGAAGAGGGCCCCAGAATTCCCCTGCTCCTCGTTTTTCTTCTTCTTTGCTCTGGACCTCCACCCCAAGGCAGGAAATACAAAACAGATCTCAACCCCCAAACACACTCACATACATTTGAGGAACTGTTTTCCTCTCACTGTATGTTTCTTTGTTTCTCTTTTGTATTTGAGTCGCACTTAGCTAAATATATAAGTGCATTAATAAAATTGCCACCTCTTCATCCGCCACTTACCCCTCTCATTGGCCATTGACTGTCATGTTGAGATACTTGGGGTAGTCAGTCTAAACTGAAACTATTGATGGTGATGGCAAGAGTGGAATTTGCATTGTGCTCAGACAAAATCATGCCAGTGGCCCAGCTGTCCATTGTACATGTTTTGTCTTATCGTACTTGCTGCTTTTTACTATGACGTATACTACCACGTAAGTCCTTTGTGCTCATATTATTTTGCCTACAGATGCAAATGCACAACAAGACAGAAAACAAATGTGGGTATGTGGCATGTGTTTCATAGATGATAGCTTGAATATGTTTGTAGGTGCAGGAGAGTGAATGATTTATGTGTTGTCATGAGGTAGTCTTGTGAATTAGCATGTACATGCATGGGGCCTGTCCAGGAAATGATCTCACTGTCCCTGTTAGACCCTCAACTCTGATTCACTTCTTCTGTCACTTTCTCTCTTTTTCACACACCCACACACACAGGGCCCTGCTTTCCCACCCCCATCCTCCCTCAGCTGTCCGTTAAAAGCCCATCTATCTCTGCGTTTTAATTAGGGCCTCCCCTATTTATGGCTGAATGGCCGCTTCATTAAGGGAAAGGCTGGGAGATGCACATCCGGATCTGTACAGCTTGTGACACACAGCAAGGCGAGAAAGTCTGTGAGAGAGGGAGAGAATGGGGTGTGGGGGTTGCTTCAGGGGTATTGATGACGCAGTTTCCCCTGAGGGGTGGACCTCCCATCTGTGAGTGGAATATAGAGGATCTGTCCAGATAAAAGGGGACTATATGGGACAAGGAAGCAGGATGTATAAGATTAAATGTTTTTTTTGGGGTTTTTGTTTTGCTATTATGTCTTATTAAAATATAATCTAGTTTTTTTTTTCTTCCACTGATATGAATATACTATCAAAATATGTAAGTATATATGATGTTAAGCTTCACTTTATGGATATTTTTCCCTAATGGCAATACATATTAAGATTAATAATGCTATGGGTTACTCTTCTGTTCCAAATTGAAAGTTTGTTTAAGCAGCTACTTAATCAAGAACCACCAAGTCTTAACAATGTACAGACTTGGTTCTTCCAAAATTGAGTTCCTTTTTTTATTTTTCAAAACCGGATGCTGAATTGCAGATCAGTGGTTTTCTGTAAGCCTGACCTCCTGTGTACCTTTGTATTGGATACTGCAGAAAACAAATCTTGGCTCACACATGCTGGAGTGGGTGTGGTCGGCTATGTGTTCACCACCAGTGACAGTTGATTGCCCAACCCCACCCTGTGCAGATCTCTGGATGGCTGTGCCTGTATCCTAGAAGGAGAACGGTGGGGTCAGATGGTGAAGCAGGCCACCAGCTGCTCTCCTTGCCTTCATTTTCTGTGTCTCTAAGGTTGCAGCAGGAAGAGGGCCACTTGTGACTCATGAAAAGCTAAACCATGTCATTATTCAGTGTTTGGTTCTCTGTGTCTTTGCATGCTTTTTTCCCCTGCCCTATCTTGTCAGTGATGCCAGCAGTAATCTACTTTTTCTTTTCTCCGTACTCTTGTTCACGTCACTACCAGTCGATTTCATTTGACTGTTTTTTTTTTTTTTCTTTCTCGAGTATCCACAGCACTGTTTGCCTGGTCAGTTTAGCTTCTCTTCCCCATCCTTCATTACTATCTGCCCATCTGTACTGTTTTTGTTTGTCTGTTTGTTTTAAATAAGTTACACCAGAAAGAGAGTTTTTCATGCATACATACAGTACATATGTGCATAAGCCAAGTGCTTAGGATAAATATGCAGGCTCTAAATTAAAACAAATGTACTGAAATAAGCTATAATACTATGTAGAACTTAGCTGCAGAGTCTATGATAGTTTTCTGCATGATCATCTTTACAAGTGACACCTTTTGACTTGATGCAATTTTTTTTGATGCATTCTTGATATAAACTATCGATTATAGCCACATTAACATTGTTTTTAAGGCTTTATTTCAGTGGTAAAAGTCTTTCAGAGGGCTGCGTCACTAAATGAACTGTGGGAGATGGCAGATCTCCATAGTGACTCAGAATATTGAGAAATTAGTCCATATAATGAATGCAAGTCTCTGTGCATGTTAGTTCATATAGCAGGGCGGGCCATGATGATGCAATCACTTGGCACAGTGCTGGCACTTTACATAGTCATTCTGTCAGCTCTAATGCAGCCTGCTACTGTGGAATACACTTTCACACAGTGCAAACATATTCATTGAATTACTTCCTCTTTTTTAAAATAAAAAACAAAAAACTGCTGCGCAGGTATCACTTTTGTGCAGTGAGAATAATGCATGTATGTGTCAGCATGATGTGAGTGATATATTTTTAAAAGTGTGTCTGTGTTTAAGCCTCTTCATGGATTTAAGCAGTATCTTTTCATTGGCATTTTCCCCTCATATAATTAATTGGATGTTCCCTGTTACTTGATCCAGAAGTGTGATTACCACTACTTACAAAAATAGATCATGAGAGCAACGGGGAGAAGGAAGCTTCTTTTCAGCTTTTTGCTTTTCTCTATTCCAAGACTCTGTTCTGACCCAGTTTTTCTTCTTTAGTTTCCATTGTTTTCACCAACTTTCTCCTCATTTTAGCCCTGAATGCTTGGATATTGTGAGTCATATTAATGCTGCTCGCTTTCTCCTGGACATCTTGGAGAATGGAGTCTCATTATCTGTTTGTGTGTGTGTGTGTGTGTGTGTGTGTGTGTGTGTGTGTGCGTCTGTGCCTGTTGTCCCAGCAGTGAGGGTGTGTCTCCAAAACCAATAAACACACTCTTTTAATGGGATTCCTGGAAAAGCAGCAAGTGTTGTTCTGAAAATTGTGTACCATTATCCACATGCCAAGATGTGGTAGAATTGGACGTACAGATATTAACACGTACAATCTACCTGTGTTGTAATGGCTGTTAGTGACAGTATTATTTAGTTCTGAACCCCACAGAGGGCAAGGCACCTGCAGTCAGAAGGATCTTAAGGGACAGTATGCTCGTTTGCTGTCTCTATAACATGTCGACTTACCTATCTGTAACTATCTTACATTTTAGATGTGCAACTGCAACGTGTAGTTTTTTTTGTTTTTTTTTTTTGAGAGAAACCAGAAGGGACAAATAAACATGCAAAACTACCAGAGATAAGGCTGGCTTTAAGCAGTGCTCCAATTTGAGGTTGTAAGACCCTTTTGAACTCCCTATGTTACTTCCCCTCTCCCCCGGGGCAGAGAGGAAGCAGGAGCAGATGTGTTAAACGGACACTTTGACAACACTGCCAGTCTGTAAGTTCCTGTACCAGTCCAACTCAGCATTAAGAGAAACCACGCTTTGATGTGCCCAGCACGTGTGGGCTCACACGCAACTCCTGATTACAGCCTCAAGCAGTTCTTCCCTTCTCACATTTACAAACACTGTCACCATGTCCTGTGTCAAAAAAATGTACTGTGACTGCCAAGTTCCTCACAACATTAGACCCAGTGATGTATGTGAAGATACCGGTAAACTAAACTAGTAAAATGTTAATTAATAATTATATTATTTTGCAGTGTTATTTAAGATGATGGGTTGATTTTTATAAATTTGTTGTATACATAGATTTGTGATGGCCACATGAGTTGGTAAACACAAGATTGCTCATCTGATATTAGAAGGGATTGATTACAACCATGACTGCATCAGAACCAGATGGGGAAACATATTGTATTCTACTCATCAAGGACATTTCTGTATCATTTCACTCACTTTGTTCTGCAGCCAGGCACCATGTTTATCTAAGGCTTCTTTGTTATGTAACTGACATCATTTAGCTCCTGGGATGCGAAAAATATTGACCTCTAGTGGTGACTGTAACTCATTACATCAATCCTGTGAATACATGTTTTGATTCTGAGAACACACTCCCCTGCCATTGTGTCTGGCACATGCGGCGTGATGCATCTTTGAAACAAGTGACTGTGATTGGCTGACGATGATCAAAAGCAGCATTCTCTGTTTAAAAGTCCTTATCAGTCACAGATAAGAGAGACCTATAACCGGGTAACACCTTGAAATCACAGGCATGGGCAGTATGATTGTTTATGAATTTGAACCATTCATCAGACTGTGAGAGAAGAAATGCACATGAATTTGTTAGATATTATTGAGACAACCAGATATTTAGTAGTGGACTATTTAATGACTTTACTGTTTAAAAGCTAATTTGCATCCATATTTTGTATTAACAAGATAAAGATACCATGAAGTTCCATAAGTGAGCAATTGTGCAGAGGATCTGTTTCCTTGTTCAAAGGGAAAACATTTCATTAAAAGTGAATGGCACAGTGAAGGTAAGGGAGGGAGCAGAGAGAGAGAGAGAGAGAGAGTGCATAGCTATAAAACAGACTGAACTCCAACCAGCTCAGTAGCAGACAGCTGTGTGGAACAAAGCACCTCTCCTACACGAGGCTTTACGAGATACTGATAAAAAGGACATCGTGTTTTAATAGCTTTTCTCTGAAAATACATTCCAAATCAACATAGCAGAGATGACTACAATGTTCAGATACCCCGTCTTTCCTCATCTGCAGGGTGAGTTTTTGATGAATTGATTTTGTGCTTCTTTTTTTTTTTTCAAAACAGTAGATCAAAAGTGAAATAATGAACTATTTTACAGCTTGTTGAAATCATGTTTTACAGAAAAATAAGCATCATTTAATGCATTCGTAGTGTGGTTGTCATGTGGTTTAGATCCTGTGATTTTTATGTGCATCATTCCGAAGTTCCTGAGTAGTCATTCTTTGAAGTGGAGCATGTGTGCAGTTCATATCCAAATAGGAATATTTTTATTGAGAAAACAGTAACTACCATAAAAGGTATGGCATTGCATATTTACTTTGCGATTGATGAGAGGTATTGATCAAACTTGCAGTAAATCACAGCTAGAATTTCAGCATTGCATGGTGCAAAAAACTTGCACCATGGTGACCCTGAGAAATCCCTGCCATTTGTCAGTTTTTATAATGCTTGTCATAGTAGGTGAGTAGTTTGAAAGATGGGGGTTTTCCACATTCTGGTTATGTGTATGTAAATGGGTAAAATACTGTATTTGCAACTATTGCAGTACAGAAATTTCTAGTTTTCTAAGAATGCAGATTATGTTTAGTTTTTTACTTTTTAAGTAAAATGACTAAAGGATGACATCTGTTCACATCTGGAGTTCATGGATGCAACTTACTTCTATTTCGAGGTCATGGACAACTGTAGAATGAATCTGTGAGTTAATTGTGTATTTAGTAGTTCCTGGAATATTTACATAACTATATGTCAGAAAGATATTAAGATATTAAAGGCTGGCTCTTTGCTGCCCTGACTCCTGTCCCTTCATTAATATGCATATGTTACTTATATCATCTGTCAAGAGGATGAAATGTTCTTAGTCACTCAGTGTGGAACACTTATGTAATTCCAGTGTTGAGTCCCTTCATCACTATAGAGACCCGTGAAAAACTCTGAGCTCATGCCAGAGGATCAGGCAGATGCTCATATCCTGGTGTGCAAGAAGTGTAATGTTTGCCTTTGTAACACAGAGATTTGTCATGTTGCAGAAGTGGTTAAATCAAAGTCTTTTTCTTGTTTTTTTTTTTTCTTGTTTTTTTTTCTTTTGCTTTAGATCCGTGTGATCCTGGTCTGTCGCTGTCAGCAGGGAGGAGTGTCATGGCGGAACCAGACTATATGGAGGGAGACTGTGATGAGCTCATCAAGCCCAAGAAACTAATCAACCCAGTCAAAACCTCCCGTAATCACCAGGACTTGCACAGAGAGTTGCTCATGAATCAGAAAAGGTCAGGATACAGAAAAATACACCTTCAATCTCACTCTTGGTAACCACGTGGTAAATCCCAAGTTATTTTTAAAGAGTGGATTATTTATCTTCCCTTTTCTGTTTTACAATTACCAAACTGATATTTTATCATGGTTTATGGCACATAAACAAACCAGATCAGTGTTCAACGAAGATAGCTGTATTCCACACCTATGATTAGGACAACAACAAAGCAGTATTTGATATTTCCTTATGTGCAGCATGTCTCTGGATAGATAATAGTTTATGGATTTATTGAAGATGAAACTCCCTTGCTGTCCAACAGCTTCTAGATCATCATTAAAACCTCCCTGTTTGTTTCTGGCAGTAAAATAAAGTTATCTTCAGAGGGAAACAGTTTAGTGTCCAGATTCAGGCTAATTTCGTTCCATCTCCTAATGGAGGATGAGTAATTCCAGTAACCCTGCCACTTTATGCTAACTGCTTTTGTATCCATGTCAACTACACTGATGCTACTGCATGCTACTGCTGTCACTGTGGTTGACTTCACTGGTCCCTTTAATCCCCAGCAGCAGTATTATGTGAGACATGGGATATAAAAATTTCATAGAAGCTATTATATAAAACCTTTGGCAAGTATTGGTTATGTAAAGGTCAGAGATGTACACTGTAAAGGAAAGTCCTGGCTTGGCTACTGATATGACATCAAACAAAGAAGGATTTTATGCAGCCTTAAGTCTCTGTGAGCATCACTGTATGTGTATGTCTATATCTTTGCGTGTATAAAAGCACATACATGCTGGGGCCCGTGATCACCCTTTCACACCAAATGTTTGTATTTTATCACACCATACAGTGCCAGCAGCTTTGTGCCTGAACTATAAATAGCTCCGTAAACACACATGCTGGTGACAGCTGTTACATCACAGCAGCAATGCTCCAGTCTGTCTTAAACCAAAGTGAGATCCTTTTGTAATGATTAAAGCGGAGCATGTAAGAATGAGGAGGAAACAGGCCAGGAAGAACTTTAATAAAAAATAGAAATAAAAACTCAAATTTTGCAGCTCCAACTGCTGTTGAATATTGCTTCTAATTGTCTAGACACAGGATTTCAACAAGTATCAACCGGCTTTAGGAGGAATAAACTTTATGATTGTCCTTTTATCGTGTACTGAAGTATAGAAGGCTGGCCTGCATAGTGGATTAGTCACAGTGATGAAAGTGTGGTGGGGTGTGTGGTTGGTTGGGTGGATGCACGGATGGATGCTTGTATGAAGAGGGAAAAAAAAAAAAGATGTTATGTAATCAAGATTACAAAACTGTCTCTAGCTGAGGGCCTTTCTCTGCCTTTGCTGCCTTAGCTGTAATGACCCTTCCTACACAAACAAAGGAATTTCAGAAATTCAGCCATCAAGACTGGCGAAGCATTTGATCAGATGGAGGTAGTGATGTGTGGGATTTTGAACACGCATTCCTCACAGTCTGCCTGAGGGCGTGCATTTGCGAGGGGGTTGTGCATAGGTTGGTCATTATGTAAACGGTGCCCACTGTGAGAGAAGAGTGGAGTAAGCATCTTTATACTGTAGCCTGTGTTATTGCTGTTGGTGACCTTGGTGTCCTCCTGTTCTACGTGAGGTTACTTACAAATCAGCCCACCCAGCTACATCTTGCGCCTTCTGCTCTGCTTCAGCACACTAAGTGTTTTCATAAGACCCTTGCTGACATGAAAACAGGACATTTAACTGAAGCAGTGACTCTTGATAAAGTAGCGCCCTGTTGTAAATCAACTCCCACTGCTTCTTGGAACATTGTGAGCTCAGTTATGTAATCTTCAGGATTTAATAATGCATTTAATTAAGGCATTGCTGTTGCTAAAATCTATTCAGGTAGGCACGCTGTGTTTTCTTTGAAGACCATGTGTAGCCTGTGCAGATTCAGACTGCCACAGCAAAAGAAAAATCAGTAGGAGAGTTGGCTAACCTGCATTAAAGGGTTTTGAAATTAAATTAATGAGGGCATGGAGATTGGATTTTTGACCAGGCACATTTTTTTTCTTCATGTGTGCTACTTTATTGTGCCCCTAATCCTTTGTTCTTTATTAGTTTTTGGTTTTTATAAATGACTTCAATCCATCTGTTCCTCTTTGTGCTAAGTACTCCTACATCCGTAACTCATTGGCAGCCCCCCCACTCCTTTCTCTCATGATTTTTGGAAGAGTTTAGAGCATTACATAACATTTTGCGATTTTGCTCCTCAGGCTCACACTTTGCTGAGATGCCTCTATCCTATTTTCAGTCAGTTGTGTAACAATCCCACTGGTTTTGCAGTGACTTAAGACATTTTCCATGTGTGGAGTATGTTTCCTTGCAATTGTTCTTGATACTAAAAGACAGAAAAGGCAAATGAGGGAAAAAAAAAAAAGAAAAAAAAAACACTGTTTCGAAGTCATTTCCAGTACTGACACAAAATCATCTTATGCAATTTGTTTAATGTGGAGCAATCTGCGATTGGCTCAAGATCAAAACTTTCCTGAAACATGATTGGCATGTTTATTCCAGAATGTCAAACAGCGATCTGCATGTCAAAACAGAATGAGGTCATGGTCATAATCCGCTACACATGAATTTGCATGCCAGTATCCTTCTGAATGAGGCTCTGCAGTGACATCAGCATGTTTTGACTGAGGTTGTTCATGCAGTTTTATTGTAGTAACAGGCTGTTTCATTGATGCATTCTGCGCAGGGGTCTGGCTCCTCAGAACAAACCTGAACTCCAGAAGGTTCTGGAAAAGAGAAAGAGGGACCAAGTTCTCAAGGCACAGAAGGAGGAGCAAGAGGCCCACAAGAAGAGGAGTGACTTGGAGATAGAGCTCATGAAAAGACAACAGAAACTAGAGCAGGTAAATGATCGATAGAAGTCGTAGTGTCTTTTACACTGTCATAAACGTTGACATCCAGTGGATACATGCAAATTTGTTACCGTATCTGAGTTACTAAGCTGTTTGTGTGTGCTTTAGAAAAACAAAATGAATTTTTTGTCTCCATTCCTGCAGCTGGAACTGGAGCAACAGAAAATTGAGGAGGAACAGGAGAATACTCCCGAGTTTGTGAAGATGAAGAGCAACCTGCGCAGGACCAAGCAGGAGACCGATGGGGAGGAACGAACCACCTAAAAACCAGCAGGGGTGTCTGGGTCTGGCTGACTGTGCGCATGCTTGTGAGCACAGAGGCAACAGGAGTGTGTGTACAAAAGAGTGTGTTGTGTCTGTGGTACACGGTGGTGACCAAATCTTGGTCCTGGCTTTCCCAACCTAGCTGTTTCTTCCTGCAGTGAGGAGAGAGACTTTAAAGAATAAAGACCCCCCCTCTGTCTGCCTGCAATGGACCGCCAGTACTCACACCCACCCAGCAGCACACAGCACCCCTGCAGAAGGACCTAACACAGACATGTTACATGTTACATGCTTTTCCACAAGGGTGAGCAAGCTTTCACGGGGCTCTGATGGAGATGCAACCAAATGTGCACCCACACACACAGGAGTATTTGTCCCATATGTTTTCAATCCCTTCTCCACAGGAAGCTGTCATTTCTCTTTACTGTTATCAATGTTGTCATTGTTGTTGTTGTTGCTGTTTTTTGTTCTCACCTTCAGAATCAAAAAAAAAGGAAAAGTGGACACTGGATGGACTCTTGAAGCTGTGTAATGTAAAAGCCAAACAAGTGTGCTTTTATTATTTATGTTTGTAGCTTTTAGCTCTGGTATAGGGGAGGACACTTTTAGTCATTCTGTGTTTTACTTTGTTTTACTGCATAGTATATGAAGCCAGAACAGGACAAAGGGAGTGTGTGGTTCTGCGAAACACTCAAGTTTGCTTTATTTTTTTAAATTGTAAACATGCCATTTCCTCAGCTAATGCAATTTTGAGCAATAGTAGAACTCCCAGGCATGAGATTGACTTTTCTTTATATATTCTGTTGTTTTGTATAAATAAAAGTGTTACTTAATAAATAATTTAAGTTTTGTGAGGCTGGTCAATGAGAATAAGCCCCGAGCTGCGTGATCAGTTCTTGTGTTCTTTTTTTTTTTTCAAACAACAGCTTGGTTGAAGCCAGGAAGTAAACTTGGACATGTTCACTTGTAAGCCACCCATCATAAACAAGTCTGAATATCAGCATGGCTCCTGAAACAACTCCTGATAAGCTTCCTAGAAGTTTATCACTTCAGTATTCACCCTTATCACCAAGAAAACCAGAGATTTAGATATTTTTAGCCACTTAAGCTGGAATGTTCATTTTTACTTTATTGGGCTAGGTAGTCACACTGATAATTTTGTCTTTAAAAAACTCACAAAAAAGGCTACCTATGTTGTTGTTTTTTGTTTCTTTTTTTAAATATATGTATTACATGAAGTTTCAAGGGTTAAAACATGTCTAAAATGGTATACAGTTTTCAGATTGTCAAGATGGCTATTAGATGCAAATAAAGGAAGTTATTTTAAAATAATGAAGCATCAGTTCTCAGCCAGAATTTCTATAATCCAGAGCTCTGAATAGGTTTAGTATTTGTGACAACTTAAAACAATGTGCACGACTCAAAACAAAACAAACAAAAACAGCAGGGTTAAAGATTCAAGAAGTCTATTGTCATATACACTGCAAAACACAGTGGTTACGCTGAGCAATGAAATTCTTACTTTCTGAGTTCCCCTCACACAACTAAAATAAACAACTAAACTAAAATAAAGGAATAAACTTAACTCTAAGCATAGAAAATGAATAAAATGAAACAAGTACTATGTACAAAAGGGTAGAGTGTAGTCAGAATATAAAGTGCAATTAGTTTTGCAATACTGTCACAGTGGTAAGACATTCAGAATGTGCAAAAATTGTTTAAATAGTATAAAATTGTATTATATTGTATACAAATGTTCAAAATTGCAAATGTACAAGTCAAGTTATTGAAAGGCATTGAGATAGATAATCACAGTTCAATCAGTGATTCAGTAGCCTGATGGCCTGTGGATAAAAACTGTTTTTCTAGTCTGGTTGTCCTTGCTTTCACACTCCTGTAGACTGCAGGAGGGTGAACAGTATGTGCTGTGGGTGGGTGTGGTCCTTGATGATCTCTTTATGACCCGGGTGTTGTAAATGTCCTGTAGCGGTGGGAAGGCTACTCCACAGATGAATTGTGCCATTTTAATGACATGCTGGAGAGCCCTCCTGTCCTGAATGGTGCAGTTCCCAAACCACACTGTGGTGGAGTTTGTCAGGATGCTCTCCACTGTGCATCTGTAAACGTTGCTGTGGTGTTTGGAGGATAATCCAAATTTCCTCAGCTTCCTTAGGAAGAAGATACTTTGTTGAGCCTTCTTGATGATCTGCCGTGTGTTATGAGTCCAGGTGAGATCCTGGACAAAGTTACATTTTACTTCGGGTTTGATTTTAGCATTTATTTATTCATTAATAATTAAAATATGACCCATTAAATGACGTTTATTACAATCGCAATTCAAGCACTCAGGCTGATCAATACCGATGATCGATGGAGGGCAGTAAAGCGCCACTAATGCCTCTCACATGAAAGAAGAAGAATTCCACTTATGCTCTCATCAGTGAGCGACAAACATGGCCGCCTGTGGGCTACTCCGTTCC
This sequence comes from Paratilapia polleni, assembly GCA_015106735.1. Lineage (NCBI taxonomy): Eukaryota > Metazoa > Chordata > Actinopteri > Cichliformes > Cichlidae > Paratilapia > Paratilapia polleni. The sequence continues at coordinate 33,519 of VUQI01012756.1, forward strand.
CTCTCTTCCAACTTTTCTACAGTGTTGCCTTTACTTGCTCGCTCAGCGCCGCTTTCTCCATTGCAGCTGGCATCTAAGCCTTATTTTGGAAGAACGCTAGCCTCTTCTAGCCGATTATCAGCAGGTATTCGACTATGCATGTCTTCTGTTAGCTAACGGTTTTTTGTAGCAACAAGCTAGCATTAGCAAGGGAAAGGACACGATAGCTGCAGCGTGTCTGAGTGTTTCTGTCTGTCATTCTCGCCAAGGACTTGAAAATCCTCTCTGAGCTCTGAGCATGTTGTGTGTATCTTACAGCGCTTAAATTCACAGATAAACACGAATGGATTCGTGTAGGAGACGACGGAATTGGGACGGTCGGCATCAGCAACTTTGCACAAGTGAGTTCTCTACCTTTGCGCGTGCACTCTACAGACCGGCGAAATGCACGTGCACGCCCTAGAGCAACGCGGGGGATGAGGACAGTTGTCGTTACATTTCGGACACTTGTTGTGTGTGTAACGTTCAGTATACGCCAAATAACAGTAATTATATAAACAGATATAAACACATTAAAAGCCACGGACACCACCAAACGGGCAACATTGGACGCGTTTTTCCACAATATTAAAAAAAAAAAACATCGCTGTTTTCTTCTTCTTTTTTTTTTTTTGTTTACAGTATACTAGGTTGTCCTGCCTAAATATTTTCTCTACAACCTTGACCTTGCTTTCACCCACTTGCAGGAGGCGCTGGGAGATGTAGTTTACTGTGGACTGCCAGAGGTGGGAACACAGCTGGCTCAGCAAGGTATGAGGTTTGCTGAATGATACTCAAGTATTATTATGAAGGGGATAAAGCTTAATCTCATGCATGTGATCCGTAGGATTGAGGGAAAAATACTGCATCAGTCACCACAATGCAGGAAATTAATTATCTGATGCTTTAAGTGGATATGATCTTGCCACTTGTGCCTTCTGTTTAGCTTCCATGCTCTGTAATGTGACCAGACTTTGATGTAAAGATGTTTGTTTCTAACATTTACTTTCACAGATGAGTTTGGAGCTCTGGAAAGTGTAAAGGCAGCCAGCGAGCTTTATTCCCCTTTAACTGGAGAAGTTGTAGAGGTCAATACACTACTGGCGGACAACCCTGGTCTGGTCAATAAATCTTGCTACAAAGATGGTAAGTGCAGACATAAAAATGTTAGTCCAGTCAGTGCAGGTTTCTCCACCATATGGAGAAGGCAAATTAAGTTAATGCAAGACATTAAATGGGACTAACCATTGATATTACTCTTTGTGGTTTGTCATCTAAAAAATCTTGTTATATTTTGATTGGTGTATTTTTGCAAAATAAATCAGTGCTGAAAGTTAATGTGTTTCATTGTTTCACCATGCATATAATCCACAGTAATGGGTTTAATCTTTGGACAGTAGATGGCAGTAACACAACATAACAATGAAGGCAGGGACTACATTAAGGCCATAAAACCCAAACTACCATCTTTACATTTAATTCATACCAAAAACTTTGCATGTTTTGACCTGTTCTCTCTCTGTCTCTCCTAAATTAATACCCACTGCACCGCCATCATTACGTGACAGCATTCATTTAATTTTACATCCCTAATTCCAAAAAAGTTGGGATGCTGTGTCAAATTTAAATAAAAACAGAATGCAATGGTGCATAAGCCCTTATTTTATTCATAATAGAACACAGAAAACAAATAAAATGCTTAAACTAAGAAAATGTACCATTTTAAGAAAAAAAATAAGGTCATTTTGAATTTGATGACAGCAAAACGTCTAAAAAAAAAAAAAAAAAAAGTTGGGGAAGGGC